>JAPYZO010007359.1:0-10106 GCA_030522905.1 Torymus flavipes | reverse complement strand
TCTTTCTTTTTTAATATTCTTGAATGAAATTTGTTTAATGAGTCAGCTGCAGCCGAGTGAAATTTAAGCTTCTGTTATAACAGTAACCGGGATTGAAATAGAATATGAAAAGAATGTGATGAAAGAGCAAGTCAGCTGAAACCTTGAGTCTTTTATGCACTTTTATTCAACAACTATACGAACTTTCTGTACTTTAGAAGCCCAGAACTTTATCAAGTATAAAAATTATAATCACTGAAACTAACGTGACGTCAACCCTTTTCCAGGTATTGACATGACGCAGAGCCCGGGCAGGGACAGTCCGGGCAGCTCGGGCTCTGGCTCGGGTTCAAGGCACTCGACGGCCTCGCTGGACTCGGGCCGAGCCTCAGGCTACCACCTGGGTCCACGTAGCGCCGGCTCTGCCCTGACCTCGTCGCCGCGCTGCTCGATCAGCTCGCTCGGCAGTCACCCCGACAGACCGACCGACCTCGACGTCGTCCACGCCTGGCTCGCCGAGCTCCAGTTCGAGGAGTACTTTCCCACCATCACGCGCATGACGCCCGAGGATCTCACGGCTATCGGTGAGTGGGCTAGAGCCGCCTTCCCAGAATTAGGGACGTCCGGTGGATTGGATAACGTAGCGAGAGCTCTAGATTATCGGAGCTTTGTCTTTCGTATCGAAATGTTAATTGGATACTGTATGAGAAAACTAATTGAGTTCTTCAAGTATAAAGAAAATTAATTTCAGAAAAATAAATCACTAAATTTAATGTAATTTTTTGTGTCAATTCTCCTTCAGTTGTATAATAAGTAACATTGCAGAAGTCTAAAAAATGTAATCAACTGTTCGTATGCAAGCAATTATTTGGAAAGCATTGTATAATAATAACTATATTAACTGATTTATATTAAAGCTGGCATTAATTCGCAAGAATAACTCTACTCTGAGTAGGACTGTACTGCTCTCTTTCTTGCCTCCTTTGTGCGTGTCAGTTCAATAATTATTTTGTCTATTAGGTTTTCAATCTATACTCCTACTCTTATCGGTGTATATGTATAGCTAACAGAATCTTTCATACTGGCCGAATTTTCATCACACGAATATACATAAATAGTTCTTATATAAATCTTGAAGTTAAATACATTTATATCAATATGAGTATTATATAGCATTTTGATTATAGCATATTGAAACGCGGCGATTCAGAATTGGGTATATATCAAAGTATTTTAATGGATTTTGCAAATATATAGTAATATTTCAAATTATTTATCGTGCATAAATTTTTTAAATGTAGGTATATAAATGCACAGAGTAAAATATTTAGTGCTAATCGGGATAAAAACGACTACAAAGTTAATACAAGTCAGTTAATACACATACACTTGCTCTCTTCGAAACAACGGGCGAAAAAACTTTCTCTCCTGCGCGTTAATCGAAGCCGGCGCATCCAGCCCGAAAGGTATACCCGGCCCGAGTTTCGAGAATAACGCGTAACGTAACCCGCTCGCGCATACCGGCGTGCCGCGTCACATCCGTCCGAGCGCTTCGCGGAAACGATAGCACACGCACACCCACACGTACGTATATCGCAGATACTAACCTCTTGGACTGTTTCGCAGGTATAAAGAAACCGAACCACAGGAAGCGGCTGAAGGCCGAGATCGACAACCTGAACGTGGGCGACGGTCTGCCGGAGCACGTGCCCGGCTCGCTCGAGGAGTGGCTGCGGCTCCTCAGGCTCGAGGAGTACCTCGGCGCGCTCCACCAGCAGGGCATGCGCAGCGTCGAGGACGTGACGACGCTCACCTGGGAGGACCTCGAGGACATCGGCATCGTGCGGCTCGGCCACCAGAAGAAGCTCCTGCTCGCTATCAAGCGGGTCAAGGACATCAGGGCCGGCAAGCGCATACAGCCCCTCGACCTCGCCCGGCTGCCGCCCCATCCTGGACACACGCAGGTCTGTTGCTCATACAATCTAGTGGAAGTGAGTTTTTTACCTTTTTTTATTTCTCTTAATCTGCTCATTCACCGCCGCTCATTTCACTGCACTCATCAAGTAAAGTATTGTCTCGCTCCATAGCGTATATACATGTATATATATATAAGTGCACACTTGCCTGCGACGATTTTCTTTATTTCAAATATCCATGCCGTCCAAACGGCTCTCACGTTTCACTCTAGCATCAAGCACGTGTCATCGGTAGGCATATAAACGCGACAGAGAGATCCATAGACTGATATCGAAATGGTTGATTTTTCAGGACGTGGTGATTCAGCGCGGCGGGCCGGACCTGCCCTCGCCCGACGAGGACTGCTCCTCGCCGATCCTCAGGTCGTTCCAGCGGCCTGCGGACACAGGCCACAACAGTAGCGGCGGCAGCCTCGGCAACCAGAGCAACGTCAGCCTGAACAACAGCAACTGGCGCAGCATGTACGCCGCGCTGCCCGACTACGGGACCCTCGGCCGGGGCAGCATCGCCGGCGTCGGCAGCATCCTGGGAGGCAGCGGAGGCATCGTCGGGGGCGGCCACTCGCGCGGCAAGTCCCTTGAGAGCCTCGAGGACGTGCCCCTGGGCTATCCGCCTTCGCCGGCTCCCCAGTCGCACCACCCCTCGCAGTCGATCCTCGACTGGCGGCCGCGCAGCTACGACGACGGCGACCTCACGCCGACCAACGACCACGCGATCATCATCGAGAACATCGGCGGCGGCACGCTGCCCAGGCCCCGGCACTGCCTCGTCCGGCCAAGGCCCGTCGCCAAAGTAAGCATCGACATCCAGGAGACTAGCGTTTGAGCGCGTGCAGGCCTGTGCTGCTGTTGTCGCCCCGAGGCTGCTCCCTATGTCGATCTCGAAGCTTTATTAAGCCGCCGCGTTTTTGTATCGAGAATCAAACATTGTCAAACGTCATTTATAAATGTAGTTCAAAAGTCGGAAATTTTTACCTTGGATTCAAGTTGATAAAAATTACGTTAGAATTTTTAAATTTGTAAGATTCTTGTGCTATCTCAAGATTTAGTATAGCATTTATTTTATACGAGCATTATGAAATTGAAAACGGTTTCCGAATGCAATTTTAGAATTGATTAGGTAAAATTCTATAGTATGTACTTCTCTAATAGATAAAATTATGAAAATTCTTATTTTGCTGATCTATTGAGATTCAGGAAAACCATTATTTTGTATATTGAAAATAATTTAGTTTTTAACTGATAACTTGTATAAAAGATTTGAAATAAAATAATGTTTGCAAAATGCGATGAATTTTGAATCTTCGGAGCACAATGTAAATGTAGTTTAAAACAATGAGAGCACAGGCCGAGAAAGCAATATTTGCCACTGCCACGCAAGATCTACAAAAGTAAGAGTAGACGTTCTTCCCCCAGATCCAGGCGACGCAGGGCTCGTACAAGTCGCTGCCTCGCGACTTCGACAACAAGTACCAGCTGACGTACGGACACGACAGCAGCCCGAACCTGATGAAGCGGCGGCCGCCCTCGCCGCCGCGCCGACAAAGCTCCGCGTCCTCGGTGAGCAGCATGGGCAGCGGCAACGGCGACGTCGTCATCGACTGCAGCGGCCCCGTGCCCACGGCCAGCTGCGAGGAGCACATTCAGCGGCTCCAGCAGATGCAGCACATGCAGCACATCATGTCGTCGCCGGCCACGCAAACGCAGTCGTCTCAGACGCCGCCACCGACAGCGAGCTCGACGCCCGGTCAGCTCAGCCGGCCGCCGTCATCCATGTCGCGCAGCTGGGGTAGCGTCAGCGCCAACGTAAGCGACGAGCACGAGCTTATGGCCACTCTTGCCCTGCAGCATCGCAACGGTTCCGATGCTAGCTTTAAGGTGTGCCTCTTCGATCGTTTTGTAAGATCTTGCCATCAAATTTATATCATTAATATTGCACAGAAGCACTCCCGTTTAATATTTCAGACACATTTATACAGCACTGCACTAAAGTATATATACTCTTTTTACTACTTATACAGTTTATAAAGTATAAAATTATTATTGTAGTTAAACTTTTATTAGATACTTTTATTTTTATAATCGTGGCTTGAGTTCCACAGTAGTATTCGATATTATTCCTAATTTTCACTGATGTCAGATAAATTATGTGCATCCATGTATTTTGGTGGTATACTCGTGTAGCGAAATAAGCAAAATATTTTACCGTTCAATCAACTAATAAGTCGTTTTTTCTTACAGTCGAGTTCGAGCACAGAATCCGACTCGCTTCCGTTCGCCAACGAGAACGCTGGCACGATAAAGCAACGCGCAGCGCGGGCTGCCCAGGAATACGCCAACAGCCCCAGCCATAGCCACATAATGTCGCAGCAGCAGCAGCAGCAGCAGCAACAACACTCCTCGTCGGTCCAGAACGTTAGTAGCGAGCCAGCAGACGTTCTCAGCGACATCGGCAACATGCTGACGAATCTGACGAATGAGCTCGACGCAATGCTCGAGGAGGAGAAGCGTCAGGGCCTCAATCCATAATAATCGTCGTCGCTGACGCTGCCGTTGTTGCTGCTGTTGTTGTTGCCATATAAGGGACACAGGACCGAGACGCCACCGCCACCGCCGCCGCTGCTGCTGATACTACTGCTGATGCCGATGCCGCAACTGTCGCGTTGGCGCAGAAGGAAAAGTCGACGACGACGACGATCATGCGCTATAACGTGAACTAGCAGACGTATGCTCATCGTATTTTCACTGAGCGACCGACTGACTCTCGAGGACCACGACTGGCTGAATGTAAATGATTGTATCGGATGAAAAAGGATTGTTACGGAGGAGCAGAGAGTAGAACAGGGTTATACATCTGTTATTTTCATCAATTATACTTCTAACGTCGTTCAAAGTACAATCACGGGTTTATTGTATTAACGATGGGGCATTGCCAAAAACATTTTTATACCCTGATACAATTGTAATTATGAGTTGAAAATTACTAAATGAGGATACATTTAAAGTAGTCCCTTATAAATTTTATTAAAAGATTTTTAAAAAATCTTCCTATTGTTAAGCTAAGAATTTTTTTTATTTTTTATAAAATTTTTATCAACTTTTTTGTATTCGTGAATAATTAAAAATTATTCCATACGCGTAAGGTAAGATAAAATAATGTTTTATCGCATGAAAAATTGAGAGTAAAATAATGCAGCAAATGAAGCAATTGCTGAAAATTACAGATGTAAAACAGAATACCCGACAATTGACTTCCAAAAGCTGAGCTTTTCGACTCACTTTTTGAGAAAAAAGTTTCCTCTAGTTACAAAAAGACTTTCTACATCTTCCGCTCCTTTTTTAAAAATTTATTATTTACTCGGCAAGTCGTATTATCATTAAGCGCCACTGTTCTTATGAAAAAAGAAACCTCTGCACAATCACGATGGTGCTCTTTTGAGTACATTTTTATGAAAATTTATTATACACTCCGACTGATCTTACGCATTTATCTCGACAATTTTTTTTCTTTTAAGACATAAAATGGTGTTATTTTTTTAGCATCTTTGTCAGGCTAAAGTAATACATTCCACAATGTATTTGGTTTCTTTTCGCTTCCGTCCTATCAAAACCAGCGATAGCTTTCGTTAGAACGATTTTTTTGATGACGTTCTACGTTCGATTTTCTAACTGTGAAAATCGTGTAGGACCTCATCATTGTAGACAAGTTGTAGAAATGAGAGAATACGCAAACGACAAAAGTGTAGCGTAAACACTCATACCTTTCTACGTCGACTTTTCTAATAACACATAAGCGAATCTTAGCTTAGAAACAGTGAAAAACAGAAGCGCAGTACCGAATGCCAATCTACAGAAACTTTTGTATTTATTGCCGTACATGAGCGTAATCGTATCTCTATATGTAAAAACTTTAAATAGAACTGCAGTTTTAAGCACGGACTAAATATCTTTTTGCAATCAAAAGTGAAATTCAATCAATTTATGATCCAACGCATGATGTCTGTTTAATCAATTGATACGAGGTCTTGATTTTATCATGAATTTACACCAAGTCTAGCGAAATATTTCATGTAATTTTATGAAACAAATTTTTTATCCAAACTGAAAGTATTTAGAAGAGTTAAATACTAAAGAAAAATCATCGTAAGCACAAATAAATTTTTTTAATTATTTAATTCATAGAGAAAATTATTTTAAATATATTAAGAAATTGATTAAATTTCACTTAGTGAGTAACTTACACTTTCCCGCGAAAAAATTTTACGCACAGAATGTCCGGAAATCAATGAGAACTCGCATCAGAGTTAAATGAGCAGCTACGTTATACGAAGATAAAAGTAACAAGTCGACGAAGCCATTTCTCGACGTCCTGTGTGCCTCGATGTAATTGTGAAAACGAGGAGCGCCTCGAAAAACAAGAATCATTGCGTTCGCGTGCGAGAGGCAACTTAAGATTTAAGAGCGCAGAATAAGAGAATACACACTACTTAAGATTAACTTAAACACGTAAGTTTAATCGATTTAATGGAGGATGGAGCGAAAAAATGAATTCGTGCACTGCGCGATCGGGCTGCAGATTTGTCTTGTTAACTATTGTAGGTGTATAGTTATATATAGTATATATATTATATAAAAGAAAATACCATGGGTGAACAGTGATTTTGGGGGATCTCGCTTTTCTAAACTTTTTGAGAATCTAAAACTAAGGGAAAGATTTAAAAGTTAAAGAGGCATAGCAAACAAATACGAATCATGCGATTAAGCGATTTTTACAGTATACTAATGCGCGTGATAAATAGATTTATTCGTTTCGATACTTTTGTAATGTACAGCATTTATTACAAAGCGATCGCTAAAACAGGACAGAAACAATAAGAATAATGGAGAAGTAAAAGATTGGGAAACAATTCATGTAGGACGATTAAACATGTGCCGAAAAAAAAGTATTTCGACGATTGAGCGATTAATCCTATGGTTCTGATTCACGACGCACGACGACGATAACAAAATAATTCTTTACTTGTGTATCGAGCTAAGGTCTTCGTGCATTTAAGTGATCTTCTTTCACGACACTAAGGCTCGAAGTCATTGTTTTCTACATGGTAGACAAAATATTATATATAAATATATATTATATTAGTTATAGTTTTTGTACAAAGGTTTGCATCTGAAACGGCTTTGCTCGCGAAGCGAAGCCGCTTGAGCGCTCGCCTAGCCATACCCATATTTCCCTTCCAAGTTGGTTTTAATGTACGAATCGAATATATCAGTTTATTTTTGCTTGATCGATCTACCGAGCAAACATTGTTTCAAGCAAATATCCCCGATGGAACATATTGATGATGAGTGAAAAATCAAATAAAGCGACTTGACGCGACTCGCATTTGTTCTTTGATTTTTAGCATTTATTGCATATTCTTGTTCCCCAGTAAAGTTATCCTTTTCTTTAGATAATATAGATTTACATTGAGAAAAATGTTCGCATTTGTTTGCTTCATTTTAATTGTCTAAAATATTATTTTGAAATAAATGGCATTTTAAAGTACGCTTTTTCATCAAAGTATGTAAATAACAGCAATTTTTATGATTTAATTTAGTTTATCTATTTTAAGCCTATTTTGATTTTTGTATTGCGGGCAAAAATTTTAGAAATACATGGAGCTTAATTAAAAAACATAAAAAGATCCTTTGACAGGCAGCGTTGAAGAAAACAGAAGTTTCTTAAGTACGGAAAATATTCGTCACTTGCCCATTTGCAAGACTGATTAATAAATCATGATTAAGACACTGCAATGTGATGTAGATTTTCGAAACTGTATCTCGAAGTAATGCATTTTGCAGTAATAAAAAATCGTGTTCAACTATTGCAATCAACGCGCACTTATGGAAGGTTTAGTAACATTCTTTTATATTAATTTTGAAATACACGTGAACCGAGTGTATAAAATTGTTAATAGTTGAAAATTATTTTACTTTATAATTTAAAAAATGCATCGTTTGTAACAGATATGTTATTTATTATGTGAGTATAATACTAACTTTACAGCAATAAAAAAAAATTATATCAAAATATGAGAAAGTCTTTTAAATCACATTCACACTAATGAAATAATAATAATAATGCTAATATTTACCAAACATTTTGTTGTCCTTATTGGCAACATTTCTAACTGTAAAATTTTCGTAAATGAGTTTTTGGTATTATCATTGTATTTATTTTAGAAAGACGAATTTGTTTATGCATTTGATATCATTGTATTTGTTTTACAATGACGAATCCATTTATGCAGTTGAAAATACATAGTTATTAATAGTGACATAAACATAAATGATTACATAGTTAAATTGGTTTAATAAAATTAAAATTATTGATCGCGAACCAGTATCAATATAATATGTTATTCAGAACTACACCTTTCAATAAAATTGCGAATTTTCTGTAGACATTTCTGTAGACTAGATGTTTTAAAATATGATGAATATGGCAGAAAATTCCGGCTAAATTCACAGAAATTAAGTGATAGTTTTGTAAATATAGTGAAATTTGAATCTTTTAAAAATTAATTTCATACCTGCTTGTCTATTGAATATAAGGGTACTATCCCATGCGTTCCAAAGAATTAAACGGAATGCATTTAAGCCCGTGAGGAAAGAGAGTTCAGATATTCAGTGAATGTCTCTCGCTCTCATGGGCTTAAATACGTTCTGTTTAATTTTTCGGAACGCATCGGATAGTACCCTAATTGAATTATGTTTTTCTCGCACAAAATCACAAAAAACAGTAATATTTCAAACATCTTTAAACCTTTTTCTGAAGTTAAAATATCTTAAAAAATATGAGCACTCGGCGTTTTATTGAGCTAACTAATTTACAACAATGTAATCTAAAAATCGCAAATGAAAAGTATGTATGTAATGACTCAAAGAGCGGGTTGGAGTTATTTGTAAAAGCAGGAAATAAACCTCTATTTATTTTCTCCATTTCTCAGATTGTATGATATTGCAGATATAGGTATTTTAAATTAGGACAGCAGTATTTAAATAAAAAAAGCTCTTCATTTCAGTGGGAGTTCCACATAAAACATAAACTCAAAGTAAAGCTGAAAAAACGAATATTGCTAAGAAAAATAAATGTGTATTTAGTCAACTTCTTTAAATAAGAAATGTTATTTAAAAGAAATGAATTGAAGAGTATGATTGATACTAAAGTAACGTTAATTAAATGGACACATGAAATGAAATTTGAGTAATAATTTTCAAATACTGCACTATCCCTTTTAGAAAATTAAGCAAATTTCATACCTAATGTGTTAATTAAATGGAAATATTTTTAGCAAAAACCATAATGGAAAAATTATATAATTCATTTAAAAATTTTACTATTATTTAAAATACATATTTTATGAAGTGTGAATGAAATAAAAGGAATGTTCGGTTGTAGCCATAAAGTTAATTGAAAAAAATAGCTAGCTTCTGGTTAACATTTCTACCAGGGATATGATAGCGTTTTAATGGAGTTTATTAAATTATATGGTTTTTAAACATTTTTATTAGAAATAATAATTTAAAGAAATAAATTTGATGAGAAACACTCGAAAATCCGAATAAGCTAAATAACATAGCAAGAAAATAAAATACTATATTTTGCATTTTAAATATTCCTATGATATATTGTTACAATAGTATAAGTACATGATGACTACCATAGTTTAAAGTTTAGCGTTGAAACCCGAACCAAAAAGTTCATTGACACTTTTGAGGATTTTGTATTCACAAATGAAACTGATTTTGGTAATAAACCTCTTACAATATGACGTTTCATTTTGTTATTTTATAAATACTAAAATTATATCAAAAACCACTTTAAAATCACAATAATAATATGAATTGGCAAACATAATAATTTTAATAGATAAAAGTACTTCTTATATACTTTTCAATTTAAACTTACAAAAATGCAATCGTTAAAACAGTGTAGGTATATTAGTTTTCTTAAATGTTGAAATAACTGATCAACCCATAAAAAAGTGAATATGATCTAAGTACATCAAAATTAATTCAGGCTGTCCACATTTCATCGGTATAATCTACATGACAAGGCACGCGAATCCAGGTAAGTGTATGACACATGCGACTTTCGCAGCAAAATTC
>JAPYZO010007358.1:0-15211 GCA_030522905.1 Torymus flavipes | reverse complement strand
AAAAAAAAAAATACGTGTCTCTTATTTTCATGAGTACTACAACATATCAAAAAATTATCAAAATCGGTGAGGTCGGGTTGGGGTGGTTTCCTTGTAAGAAACAAGTAGTTTGAGAGATAGAGGCAAAAAAATCATTGGTTCAAAAATACAGACTGAGGTTGTATAAAAAGTATGTATAAGTATAGAGCTTGACCCATTTTTGCTCTGAACCCCACACACATATAAATTGACTTTGTGTTTGATCAATTATTCCCTTTGTAAATAATAATGAACAAACGCATTCAGAAATATCCTTTTTAGGATAATCCATATTAAAACTTAGGATACACTCTTTTCAAACTCATTTTCTAAACCTATCAAAAAGTAAGCGATTCTCTGTGAGCAAAGCATTATTCTAGATCAGAATAACTAAACATACGACATTTGTCGAAAAAGAATTTAAAAAAAGAACGGTCTATTTGATTTAACCTCGATGGTATTTGATGAGCTAGATAGGCCTCAATAACTTTGACACGAGCTTGAAATCGAAATAGCTCTTCTCAGTCGACTGTAAAGAGTTATATGATAGGTATGTTCAGTTAATGGATATAACGAGGGATACGCCTAATAAAAATTAACTAGCCTCGTTCCATCTCTACCAGTGGACGACCTGATTTCATCAATTAGATTTATAATCACGGCTGCCCAATTCTTCTTTTAAATTCCTAAACACTTGACAACAGCCCTCCGAGCTTTTGCCGCAAGCTCCCGAAACTTTTGACAAAACAAAGAATTATAAACCTGTCCTTAATTGCCACGTGGCTTGTTTGGAAAACTGAAAAATAACGTCAGGTTATGTCGCATATATAATAAGACACTGGCTCCGAAACAAAGTAAATCCTGAACCCTTCAGCACATCAGCAACCTCACCTAAAAGCGAGACCCTTATACCTATATACGCTTCAAAAGCGAAGCCTACACGTCATCACCCACGACAGAAGAATGAGACTCTCGTCAAGCGAGAGAAAGAGACAAGGGAGAAGGTGGGGCGGTGGGGGAGGGGGAGGGCATCGTAGTTTGACGCGCTCGCGAGAGGGATGGAGGTCAGTGGAAAAGGCTACGTAGCGTCAGACGTCCCAGCCGCGATTGCGAGCTTCCGTTCAGGGTCCACAGATGGCAGCATATAGCTGAGTATAGCTGCGAGTGAGGAAATACAAAGCTCTTGCTCTCGAGGACGCTCGCACCCAAGGCTCGCTCTCCCCCTCTCTCTGCAGGTGCATCGGCCTCGCGCAAGCGCGCCCCCTCGTCGTCATTGGGTCGACGCTCCCTCTTACTCTTCCCCGCGTGCGTGTTGCCAGCAGCAGGAGGGCGCCGCTCGTGCGCACGCGCCCCCGCACCCATGCGCGGGAGAGAGAAACAAACTCGCCCCGTTTCGGCTGCGCACGCGCGCCAGGCCAGGGCGCCCCCGGGTGTGTATGCGATCCCCGAAAGAAGAACTCCGGGTGGCCTGGAATATTCACCTAGAGCTTTTTCCCTGCCGAGGGTTCGATATGCTGGTTTGGCTGAATGTTGAAATTGTATATATTATATATGGTTTATAGGAAATTTCTATGGGACTGTTGTATGTGAGGATGGAGCGCGAGGGATGAAAGTAGCCAGTGGCCTGATTCGCAGGTGGCGCTCCGAGCGAATCGCACCCCTGAGAGGCTTTCGACCTCACTGCTAGAGCGCGGGGGCGGATAGAGGGGATGATTCGAACGCGCGCGCATGTAGAGAGCGAGTGAGAGAGAGAGAGAGAGAGAGAGAGTCGTCGACGAGAGATGAAAAGACGACACGCGGCGAGAACGGAAGGCTCGAATAGTCGGATCGTCGGGAAAATAGCTGGCGCAGGCTGAGGGAGTATAGGGACTAGCCTCGGCGACAGCGCGCCTGCTGCTATATAGCAGCGTTGGGCAGTGAGTGAGCAGGGGGCGCGAGCGCCAGAGAAAGAGAGATACACAAGGGGGTGCTGCGGGGCGGGAAGGAGAAGAAGAGCGGAGAGAGAGAGAGAGGGAGAGAGAGAGCACACTGCACACAAGAGTGAGAGCGGGGGAGTCGTGTTGCGCTCGAAGCTCGCAAGGCGGTTCCAGTGAGGGGCTCCCGTGTCGGCAGTGCCGTTTGTTTTGCACCGTGGGCGCGAGCGCGGCTGCCCCGCGAGTGTCTCTACCCCCCGCGAGAGTAGTGTGCGTGCAGCCCCCACCCCCCGTTCGCCGTGTTGTGGTGTGCGCGATCGCGTGAGGCCCAATCGCACAAAAGGCCCGCGTCTCTCAGCAGTAGTGCAAACGGACGAGTCGACGCCGACGACGATACGGGAGAGGAGTGCCTCTCTCGCCATATCAGTGAGCGAGCGCGCGCGCGCGGCCACCATTTTGTGCGTGTATGTGTGTGTCCTCTCCTGTATAGAGGAACAGGAGTACGGAGGAGCGAGGATGCAGCGGCCCAGGTTAGCACGGGGGCGGCGACGCTGCCCCCCTAGCTCGCCAAAGGCCCACGGCGCTGCTCGATAAGTAGTGCGAGAGCGAGAGTGCCCGCCATTATATAGGTACACACATACGGGGGCCCGCCAACATGGCAGCGCGAGGCAGCAGCGCAGCAACGAGGTCATCGTCATGATAATCTTCCACCGAGCAGCGGGATAATAATAGTGAGAGAGAGGGGAACAAGAGAGGCTGCGGATGGTGGTTGCGCGGCGGTGGGATAAAGGTTATGACGACTGAGGCTGCAGTGCAGGCATCGATTCGCGAGCAGCGCAGTAGTATAAGCAGCCCCGTTATGCGAGCTGCGGCGGCCTGCCGCTGTCAAGAGCAGCTGCAACGGTGGCGGCGGCGGCAGCAGCGAGGAGGCTGCTGGATCAATTATTATTGTAGTGCGTGAGTTGGTGCAGGTTATTGTTGTCATCAGCGGCAGAAGGAGGAGGAGGAGGAGGAGGAGAGATCATCATGCGTTAGGCTGGTTGTTAGCAGCAGTGACATCCTCTGGCTTCTCTGTGATATATTGTTGTTGTGTGCCTCGAGTATAATAAGCGCTCGCCGTAACGCCTGGCGTAAACTTGTATATCGAGAGGGAGGCGAAGGAGAGAGAGAGAGAGAGAAAGAAAGAAAAGTGGTTTTTGTGGTTCAGTGCTTTTTTTTATTTAAAATCATATAAAACAACGCGAGTGCGGGCTGACAGGCTGCTAAGCGGGAGAAGGACGTGGAGACGCCGATTTGGGAGTCGGTTGCTACGCCGCTTGACACCTTACTTCCTGTGAGTATATATATACGAAGTTATAGTTTTTTTTTTAGAAATAATGTTATAAGCACACGAAAGCTGCGAAAGCGTTCTTCGGTCGTCGTCTCAGCTTATATTCGTCGCGCGCTCGCGCCAGCAGTATACACGACTTTCACTTGGGCTATCGATCTGAAAAGCAGCGAGGCACACTTTTCTCCCTCGCGCATCTCTCTCTCTGTGTGTATCATCAAACCGAATGCGGTTAATAATTCTTTTCTCGACCCAGGCTCTTTGTGTATGTGGGTGTGTGGTTTTCTTCTTCCTTTCTGGGTGCAGTTGTTGTTGATTGCACGAAATGTTACCGATAGGCAAAGGGGGGGCGGTCGAAGGAAGGGGTTTTGTGCGCGCCACTGCAGTGTTTCACGCCTGACGGTGTGTATATATCGACCATTAATCATTTAGGAAAACGCGATAATACTATTCCCGAGCTCGACGTTCAGTTCTATTGAATTACGTCGGGTGGAAAAGTTTTAATTAAGACTTGAGGGAATAGCGCGCGCGCACGGGCGTACAGTGGCTCTGGGCTTTTGTTTCTTAGCTTTCAGGAGAGTTTGCTTGACGGGTGAGAAATTGTCCGATGACTGTTATTTATAACTGTGAGCAGGAAGTAATTTTTTCAATCGGGATACTTTAGTTTTTCGAATTCGCGTAACAATGTTTTCGCCTGTAACAAAGACGCTGATTGATGAAAACGTTTTAATAACAAAATTTCATAGTTTCATTGTGATTACGAGACAGTTTTGGAATGGAGAGGAATACATTTGTATGCATCTTTTAGACATTTTCGAGACAGCATTTTTTTATGGTTTTACGATACTTTATTAACTTGGCCATATTAGTTCTTGTTAATTAGCAAGGGGACATTGTCGGATGGTCTTGTCAAACAACAAAGCATATACAGCGATGCTTGTGTTTTCGACAAGGCCCAGGATTTAAACCGAATGACTAATAATTTGCTTTATCAATGGGCTATTTATTACTGCTCCATCTGTTTCGTATAAATTTTATTGTATCGTTCAAATTTGTTACGCATTGTACCTAATTTTGGTCTCTTGTTTTGTTTCTTACTTGCTATATATGTCGTGACGTTGCTCGGAATGATAACAAAGATAAGATATAAACAAGAAGGTACAAAGAATGACAGTTTGTAAACTCATTCGCTTTTAATTTTCATTCCGATAATTACATGTAAAAATATCGTATTCTTATTTTAAATTAAAGCTTCCAAAACGTACTTAATATATCCGTGAAAAATAACGACTGGTAGAATGGAGTATACAGAAATTATAATCCATCAACTTCTAATACCTTATACTGTATACTGCATCAGAATTGTTAAAATTGAGGTGAAATTATTGAAATATTTAATTATAGCAGATATTTTGATCTAAACGAGGGCAAGTAAGTTCTCAAAAATTAAAATCATTCGTCACGTTTCATAATTCGTATAATAACTTTGTCTGCTTCCGTAATCTGTCAATTAATAAAAATAACTTTCCTCTATTATACTTTAATAAGAACTGGGTGAGTCGATTTTTTATTTAAAAAAATTTTCAAATTATAACAAGTATATATCAAGGAATCGTTAAGGTGTTATAGTAAACAACGTGCTATAGAATCAATGTACAGGCATACGCGCGCACACGCGCACGTCTTTATTGCACGCTAACGTGTAATTTTGTATTATTTTTTTTTATTTTTAAATAAATCTTATTATTCACGGATAGAATTTTTCAGGAAACATTTCCGTGAAATTCATGGCAATCGTGGACAACCGAATTCTCTGGGAATTTTTATCGTTGTCATCGTAATTTTTGCTATCCTTTCCTACAAATTTTCTCTGTATTTAGAGGAAAATTTGAAGGGAAAGTTAGTTGTTAGTTTCTCTCTATTTAGAGAAAAATTTGTAGGGAAGGTTAGTAAAAAATTACCGTGACAACAGTAAAAATTCCCAGAGACTTTGGTTGTTCCCTGATTGCCGTGAATTTCGCGATAATTTTTCCTGAAAAATTCTATCCGTGTGAAGTTCAAATAAATATAAATATAAGAAATTATTTTAAGCATTAATTCATTCAAGTCATTTTTAATGAGATGAGGTTTTAAGGTAGTTATTTCGTGAGTCAAAAAGCAAGAGACCGAAATGAGGATCTGACATACTAACCTTCCAGTCATTCTGTCTTCAGGGATGACAGGAAACTTTTTCGCCTTTTCTTTTAATTTTGCGAAACCAATTATAAAACCTATAAAAAAACAAATCTGTCGGTCGCATACGAATTTAAATATAATCGTGTTATTTTGTATGAAAGGAGCTAAAAAAAATTTTAATACAAAAATCGCTTTGAAAGTGTCTGCAAAGCATTCGTGACTGTCTTTTAAAAGTTCTTGTTAAAAAGAAAAACTCGTGGATTTAAAAAAAGGTTACTAATTTTTTTATGGGACATATTTTTAGAATATATATATATATATATGAATTCTTTATCAACTATATTAAAACTATAAATCTCATAAGAGCGAGTACCCACGGCTTAAATTCTATAAAATATTTGTACCTTAGAAATTCTTAAGAATACTTAGCGAGTTATAAATACGTCAAATTTCAAAGATTTTTCTTCCTTGAGTATAATTAAGTCCGACAGATAAAATTTAAAAATTATGTAATGACAGAGATGTAAAAGTCATAGTTTAAAGTTGAAATTATTCACGAGGCAATAACCACGCGATTTTGTTATTTTTATTTTAATCGCATTATTTATATTTAACGATCATTATTCTTTCATGCACATTAGAACATTGTTCAAATATTGAAAAATGAAAAACCATGGTTAGTGTTACGGCTTTGACTATCAATATCACTTTCTGATGTACTCTTTAGCTTTTACCAAAGTAGTTTTATTTATATTTATTGTTTACATCTTTACTTAAATTAATGAGTTTAAATATATAGTTACATTGAAGTATGTTGAAAATTTAATGCGAAATCATCGACATGGAAAACTGGCAGCCTTCCAGCACTCTCCCTCTCTTTATCATTTCAGTCAAGATTTGAAGAAAATAAGAAAAGCAAAAATGTTTATTTTACTCTCTTGAATAAATCTTTTTTAATAATAGATTTTGAGATTTGAGTATCAGCCGCAAAATTTACGAGTAACTTTTCAAATTTACTTTGATGGAAATGTCAATCATAAATTAGCTATTTTTTCGTTAACTTTATGACTAAGAACAATTTTCTGCTTTTATTCGATAATTATGTACCAATATTTAAAGTTAATTTTGGCATTTACATTTAACACCATTAATATTTTAACTACTAATAATAATGTTTTAGGTACATTGTATTATTATGAGATATTAATTTTTATTTAATATTCTTCCATAAAATTCTTATATATTATTTCATATAACTATGAAATATCGTTCATTTTCTACCAGGGTATATGTTATTTTATAGTATGTTTTAGTTGTTAACGGCGAAAGTTTTGCGATATTTAGAATGGAATAAACCATTGTTAAATTGAAAGTTACTTTTCTCGTCCTGTTTCCGACAGCTAAATTAAAACTTCATTATAACATTTATTATTCCTCGTGATATTTATAATAATTTAAAATAATTTATTAGAATTCATTATGATTCATTTTAAATATTATTAAAGCAATTTTCGCTTTAAAAATGTCTAAAAATTAAAACATTAGCGAAATAATATTCTGTACTATTTTGTAAAAAACTTTCCAAAGTACACATTTTAAATATAGTACGATAAAAACACGGTCTTTAATGCTTGAAGAAATTATTAAATTCTATGAGTAAACTTAAAAGACTAAATGTATAATCTTATTTGCTGAAACTTTTCCATCGTATCTTAGCATTTATAAAACTTTAAAATTTAGTTTCTCATCAAAGAAGTAAAACTACAGAATTGTAATTAAAAAGTATTCAAAAAGTAATTATTGTTAACTTAAAATTTATTTAAACTGATATTATGTATAGAACAGAAGCTTAGAACGTTATCTCACGCATTATTGAACGGTTCAGATTTTTTAATCAATACGATATGATTATATTAGTATACATATTAAGTTAATATAAATGCTGATAACTAATTTAGTAATAAGAAAGAAATGGTTATATATCGTATTGCTATCCTCCTTTTTTATTCCTATAGTATACACGTGCAGAGAAATATATTGCTCTTTGATATAATTATTGAAGAAACCAAATAATAAATCAAATGTAAACTTGAATAATTTTAACCAAAGTAGACCCATTGAAAATTGAGAATCACTCTTCATGCCAACCGTAAAAGCAACTTGAGGCTAGCCAACAAAGATTACGTGTAGAAGCGCAATTTCACATAAGCAGGAAACATTTCGTGAGTCAATGTGGGTTACATGAAAATAAAGTTGGTTTCTTTGTTAAATTTTTCAACCGAGTTCAGATAGAAAACTACTCATGATTATGAAACACGTGACTAAGAATTGAACATTATTCACTTCACGAAGAAATGTTTAATAAATAAAGTTCATTTGTAAATGTATCACTAAATGTGACTTTGCTTGATTGTCAAATTTTTATATTTTGAATTTGCCATTGTCTTACGTTGAAAAATATACGTCTAGATACTTTAGTCGACTTGATGCTATCTAACGTAATGTTAAAAATGGCTTTTTAAAGAAAAATTGATGGATGTCTCTGACGGTAGTACACTCTTTGGAATAGAGCTCAAAGAAGTAAAGCATGCATTACCTGAGATCGAAGGTCAAAGGAATAGCCGTTCCGTGATTTAGTCGCGAAATTGGTCCGTATTCGCTCTGTCAAGTCCAGTCCTGGTCCAGGCGCACAAGCGTGCACTTGAATGTAGCTGGAATTGAAAGCGCCTCTCTCCCTGCGAGTCGCGAAGAGAGAACAGTCTCTGTTGATTGGACTCTAAAGGCGCGTGAAATTGCAAATTCAAAGACTGTCTAATCGGGTTAACCTAACAAAAGCACAAGACATCCTTCCGTGCTTTTTTGCTGTTTCATTTTTTTTTTACAGAAAATCAATAGCATATTGTCTCGGAGGTAGGGTCACAGTACGCACGTGTGTGTGTGTGTGTTTAGGGAATTCCATTTTTGTCTATTTACATATTTCTTTTATAGCTGTGACGTTCTTGGGCCATCATGGCCAACTGTACAAACATGATATGTATTTTCAGTCAATTTTCTAATACTTATTGTATAATCTATATTTAGTTATGTGAAGATTTCGAATAAAATATTATGCTATCTTATGTTATGACGTTTCAATAATTAAGTTCTACTTACTCTCTTTAGATTAAAATCGAAAAAAAATTGCTTTTATCGAGAAAACCAAAACGTAGTTCACTTTTATATAATGTCACTTTTATCTACTATAATTCTTTTTTATCGTTTCTATTACAAATCGGTTTATCAAATTAACAAGGTCATGAATAAAAAACAGCGAGATAGCGTATGATAAAAATTGCACGAATAAACAGGTAGAGTTTGAATTAAAATGAATGTAAACGCTTTTTGGTGTTCTCTTGACTGTTAATAAAATTTTAGCTTTTCCATAGAGAAAGTTTTACATACAAAAAAAAAATTGCAAAGTATGTATGTGTGTGTATGGGCGAGGCTGCTTATGTGTGTGACTGTCTCATTCCAGTCGGACAAAGCTAATTTTTTTGCTTTTGCTTTCATAGTTCGAAGAAAGATCTCTCAGGATAAAGTATGAGAGGGAGTCAAACATTACTTTTGTCCTGCTTTTCGAATCAATAACATGGCCATTATAGTGGAGTCAGATATAAAATATTAATATAAGAAGTTAATTAACTAAAATATTAATATGGTAGTTCAATAATATTTAAGGATTTTATTTCAATGTCGAGATGTTAATTTCTGACATTACACATGAATATAATGCAAGATAAATTAAGTTAAAGGAGTGAAAGGCAAGTTCGTTAATTCTTACAATTAACTGAAATTTATTTTAACTAGTATATAAAGTGTTATGGTTATTACAGTCAATTTCATAAAATTTCTCTGGTTTATAAGAATTTTAATCTCAGAACTTCTTATTTTTTCATTTTACAATTATTTTGTTTGTATATGATAAAATGGAACTAAACTTTCTACCAAAACTATTAAAAATGTTAATCGGACCAATGTCAGAAATTAGCTGATTTTCAACTAAGAAGTACCTTATTTTGTGTAATTTTTATCGGGCACTATGCGCAATTGCATGGATGATGTAAAAAATGGGTCAAACCTAAGTTAGCAAGTATGATGTTTTATTTCCAGTGACATTATACGATTTAACCTTGAGGGTTTCTGTGCAACGGTGTGTGCGTGTCGATGTCTGAGTGCGTGTGCCTGTCGTGTGCGTATCAGCGAATCTAAGCACACGCGCGGGCCTGTATATATACGTGCATCTGTGGAGGAAGGGGTGAGTGAAAGATTATACGTTTAAAGTCAAAAGAACGTATTTTATCATATTATACGAAAAATCGATTCTTATGCGTTGCCGCATTAAGCGACCTTGGAAGCGAAAATGTTGAACTCATTAGTCTAAAATTAAAATCTGTTTAGTATTAAGCGAATCTTTCATAGGTTTAATATTCGATTACATTGATTCTGATTATCGTAACGCGCAAAACAGATCTGTTATTCGGTTTAACTAGATTAATTAAATACAAACATTCTAACACATAGCATAGCTTAGGAAATAACGCTTATGTCAAAATTTAGCGAACGAGTCAAAGAGGAACTGAGAGCCTGTAGAGAAAAAGACCGACGATTCCTCTATCAGTCTAGGAATGTTTTGCGGTTAGTTTCATAGTCTAGGCGGGTCGGGCACATTCGATTTCTCCTTCACCGTGTTAATTTTTCGAATTCAATATTTACGGCCGTAAAAACGTTGATAAATATATGCAAGTACGATTCAAAACCTGCAGTAATTATGATTCGAATTAATGAAAATAGCGTTTCGCATGCTAGGAAAAAAAATCCATCGTACCTAGGCTTAGAAAAAACAACAATAACAGGGTGTCAAAATTGTATCAACGACGTTTGTTAGCAGATCTCGGAGTTGGAATGCAGAAGCAAAGAGGGTCTGGAGATCAGGCGAGCAGCAGCAGCAGCAGCAGCGGCGGCAGCGGCAAAGAGGCAGGCGGAAAGCTCGAGCGCGCTGAGGCCGCCGGCCGGTGAGCAGCGCGACGGGGCGAGCAGGCCCGTTGTCCTGGCCCGCAGCAGCGACTAGCGAGCCTCGTCTCTGCCACCGCCGACGAGCAACAGAACAGGTGGGTTTCGTTCACTTTTGTCTACACAAAATTTAATAAAGTCGACTTATTTGTTTTAACGTAGGAGATATTTTCGTTAACTTATTTTTAGATCCCGCGTAAAAAACATTTTTTTGCACGAGGGCAATGCATGAGATGTATGTAGTTCCGGCGTCATAATTCCCATATTATTTTCGGGCTTCGTAATATTTATTAACATAATTATTTTATTTATTGATCACACTAAAGTGAGAAGAAAAACTCTCCTTCCTGAATTCGAATAAAACGTATAGTATAAGAAATTATCGTCGATTTAATGCTACGTATTCGTGAGTACAGCTTAAGAAAGCTTTAATAAAACGAATCCGCAATTGATTATACCGGACACAGATGCAATAAAGTTGCCAGTAGAATTGGAAAAGCTGTTGAAACAATTCAAAGGAAAAGTGCAACGATCGATTGACGAGCGTGTGCTTTCCCGCGTGTATGTATGTATGTATGTAGGAAGGATGCAAAGAGTCGAAAAAGAAGAGAGACGCGCGCGCGCGCTCTGTGGCCGTGCAAAGCTTTCTTTTGGCGAAACGGCAAAAAGTTTCCAGGGAAAAAAGAGAGCCGCACGCGGTATAGCCAGGCAAAGCCGCTCCCCCTCCCCCCACTCCACTCTCAGCAGCAACCCTCTCCCCTTCTTTTTTCTCTTCTTTCTTTGTATCATCGACTTTCCCTCGAACTGATGCGTGAAATGCGCGTACGGCCAAAGACTGCAGAACAAATATTTCACTTGCGCCGCGAAAAGCCCGGCCTAAAAAGCATCTCTGAGCTTTTCATATTTCGATATAAGCGGTTCATCATACATGCTTGATAATTTTCGTTTGTATGATATAATTAAAAAAGACTATTATCTGTGAAACGTTGTGCATAATTTATTCTCACGTTCGATAGCTCGTGAGTATTTTCTTCATTACAATATATGTACTGGTATAAAAGAAGACAATGAAAAAAGATCATGTTGAACGGGCTTGGGTCCAAGGAGCCATCGCTCGCTCATTACCTTCTTTGCACATTTTTTTTACTCCCTCTCTCTCTCTCTTCGAGTAAGACGAAACAAAAAAAAAGGCATAAGAAGAGCAAGACGGGCGGAGAAAAGTCAGCAGCGGCGCTGGAAAATTGAAAATCAGCCAGAGGAGGCTTCCAACCCTCCCTCCCTTCCAAGCTCCCGATTTATCGGACGTGACTTTCGTACGGAGAGGCCAATTTTTTGCTGATGCGCACACCTTTTCCCCCGAGAAGGAAAGAAGAGAGGGGAGATTCTACGCGTGTACACATGCATGCAGAAAACGAAAATTCCTTTCGAGTGACACACTTTTGAAAGGAGAGATTCGATTCTTGCGTAGAATGCTTCTCGGCTTCGTGTGGTATACGGCTGCTTCTGGAATTCTTCGATTTGACGATTTTGGCGGCTTGTCGGCTTTGGCAAACGTTTGCTTGGAATAGACTGTACCTATTATGCACATGGACATGTTAATATATTGCATATTATAAGTTTATAAACTCTATACCTGGCTCTCGAGCACATCATCATATCCCTGTTCCGTGTCTCTTTCCTCATCTTCTTGCTTTCTGACCCCTTTTATTTGCTCACTTTCGAGCTCGCAGCTTCATAAATTTCATTTCGAGTACGTAATGCGCGCGTGGATGAGCAGAAAGGGGGGAACGCTGAAAGGCCAGAGAAGATTGGGACTCATTCACGCAGTAATTCGTACTGAATATATGCATTAAGATCCACCTGGTTCATCTCATAGAAGCCGCAGCTTTAGAAAATGGAGAAAAAACTTTTGCTCGAATTATTTTCAATGAGACGATGGGGCTTAATAATTTGAGCTTGGATGAGAGTTGTAAAAGTCCACTATCACTTGTATTGTCTTGTTACAAAAATTAAAACACTAATCAATTGAGAAATCGAATCTGATGGTCCTACTACTTGAGATACTGTATAGATAGAGCGAAAGTAGATTCTGATCTTCTCGAGCTTTTGAAGCATCAGACTGCACTTTCTTTCTCGACATTCACTTTCCTCGGTTCTTTCTCAAAGTGGTCAGATTCCTTAGATAAAGAAAAAGAGCCAAGCGATAAATGACAAAGTATCCAGCTACCTTGTTACACCGTTGAAATTCCACTGGCTGCGTATCACCATATATATACAGAAGGAGGAACGATTGAAGCGATATGAGCAAGCATCTCGCAACTGAAAAGTCTCGTTCGTCTGCTGGCAGAAAATATAAAGACGTGCATCCCAGGAGACTCGTATATGCAAACTCAAGGGAGCGCCTGAGCTACTGTCGTAATGATAAAAGCCTTTTCCCTCGACTTTGACACGTTCTCTTTTTAGGAATATATAGCAGCTCTTGCAACTTGATATATTTTTTCCTCCCTTTCTCCCATTATTCACCAATTTCATACCCATATTTATTCGTACATTAGAAAATTTGCCTGCTTAATATTTTTTAAATGCAGCACACCACATAACGGTCAACGTGCCGAAACGGATGATATCTTGCTGACTTAGTCGTTATTCAATTTCAGAAGTAGCAAGGCCAGATAAACACACGTACGCACGCGCAGACTTGAAACTTTTCGACACCAATTTCAGTACACGATTCAAAGTCCGTTAAGCGCTAAATGTAAAGCCTACGGTGGAAGTTCCCTTGGAGAAAAGAGAGAATGAGTTGTGTGGAACAGAGAGAGAGAGCGAGGATCAAATTGGGTCACGCGAAGCGTAAGTAGGCCAGTCCCATCCAGCGCAGGAAAACCAATGAAATATAGCACTTTTAAAGAGTCAGCTTTCTCTCTCGCTCGCAGAGACGACGAGACGTCAGGTCGTTTCCGTCTTTTACTTGGAATATTTTTATTAAGCATCTTTATTGTACACTCTCGTGAATCGCAGTGGCATTCTCTCTCTCTCTCTCTCTCTCTCTCTCTCTCTCTCTCGCGTCGCGCTATACACTTGTCGATAAATTTTAATCCCTCCGGTTCTTTGTAAAGCCAAGCGCTGGTAGCTTCGATCTCATTAAGTTATTGTTCACTCGTCGTCGCTAGGCTTAGCAATCAGAGCAATACACAATCGGTTCCAATAAGTATACGTCAACGAAATGAATTGTAAATCGTGCTTAATCTTTATGCAAAGTTTAAATCTAATTGAAAGTATCTACTTGCTTCGCAAACGTGTCTATTTCCAACTTTATTTGCATAAGCGCTGAAAAGCTTGCGATGAGGAGAGGGAAAAGGGTATTACTATTCAGTGTAAACAGTTAAAATTCTAAATTCAACAGCACTTTGTAAATTTGACCGATTTTTGTATATTTCTAGACAGGTTGATCGACGTTTCGAACATTTTTAATTATTTATCGTCTAGCGAAGTATGAAATGCATGCAAAATAGTTAACGTATTTCTATATATATGTATATTTAATTTAAATTTAAAGGCTTTTATATATATATTTCACAGAATAATAATGACCTCGCGTTTCATAAACCATTTGAATTTATCTATAGTTTATATTTTTTATACATTATTTAATTTGATCTATTCTACACATAGAAAAGCTAGAAACTTGCGTTAAGGCTGAAAGTAGTTCAACATTCTTTGGTTGGCGTCGTATAAAATCTCATTAACCTCTTGGCTTAGCCATAATATCTACAAATAACGAACAATCGTATAACGACAGTTTGTTCACTTGTAAAATGTCTTGGAACGATACAGATTGTAATTGGGGAAAATCGCACTTAATTGGTTAACTCGTGTAGCCTCATCGGAGACGAGATTCCCCGATACGACACCGTGCTTCTGATTCGATGCCATTCGCTGCGCAGTTGCGGCGTAATGGAGCGCGAGCGCGCGACATCTACGGTTATGATGCCGAGAGAGCGCGATATAGAGAGAGAGAGAAAGCCAATAGCAGCACATTCCGCATTCCCGGAGATCCCTTCCTTTTTCATCGCCACCCACTCTCTCTCGCTCTCGCTCTCGCTCTCTGGCACCGTCTTCTGTATTTTTATGGAAATTTCGCATTTAACTAGCTGATATCCCCCAAAGCTGAGCTCTTAGAGCGCGCGACGGTCGAAAGGCTTTTAGAATGGAAATGCGCGTTTGTCAGCGGTGGGAGTAGGTGATCGCACGCCTACGATCTTCCTTCATAATCAGCTTGGGTTTTCGCCTAATGCTAATATTGTTGAAAAATGATCCGTTTTGGACACTTTTTTATATGGGGAAGTCCTTGAACTGAGAGGGTATGAATGATAATAATTAAGGTTTACTGGGTTCGTCAAATTTACTTTAAGTGTAGTCTCAAATGCCAGGAATTACGGAGGCTTTAAATATCTAGCGTATATTTGAAGTTTTTTCATTGTGCTATCGTCAGTTTTATAAGTAAAAATAATATATAATTTATCAAGAGCGGTCAGTGGCAAGGCGTGTAACGGCGCTCCCGTCCGGCCCTGATAGTAAAGGTAGGGCCGTATAGTGACGCCGGACAAGCGCCGTATAAGAGCTACCAGAAGCGTGACCCTGACTATGCCCTGACTTTCAGTCTCGGATCCCTGCCCTGCCAAAGCCTTAAAATGGCATTGACGTGGTTTAATAAATTTTCACGGTCTTG
>JAPYZO010007357.1:0-23005 GCA_030522905.1 Torymus flavipes | reverse complement strand
GACTACTTAAGTCACAGATAGGCGTGACCTAAGTGCGGACTTAGGTCACACCGTGCTATAAAAAAAGTTAATATACACTACTAAATTAGTAGATTTGACTATTTCGGAGTGAATATTCACTATTTCGTAAGTGCACGAGTTTTAACTATTGAAGCAGTGAATTTTCGCTCTTCTACATTTAGAGAGTATGCTCGCTGAAATCTCAAAAAATAAAAATATTCGTTACGAATTTCAGCGGCTATATAACTACAAAAAATAATAAAATGCGGAAAATTCTATTTCTCATGACTATAAGTAATGATAGTAAATTTTACTGTTTATAAATCTAAATATAACAAAATGTAGGATACGTAAAGTTTTTACTGAATTGAAATTTTCTATCACAGTACTTCATTCTAATGAAAACTTTGAAATCCTCTTTGTATACACTATAAATTAATATTTTTCAAAGCCCAAGAAAGTTAAAAAATTCAAATAAATTGCCTTCAGTCGGTTATCGATCGAATGAACTACCCTGAAGGAAGTGCAAATGGCATAAAAGGGATTTTCTAATATTCGATCATTCGAACTTACATTATAGGAATACTATGAAGCGCTCAAAATTAAAATATTATAAATGCATCACAGATTCAATTCATGGTTAATATTAAAAATACAAAATACTAGGAAACTCAGAAAATTTGATTTTTATTTTATTTGAACATATTTTTAATTAAAAAACAAGACTTGTAATGTCTTATTCATGTTTGTATAAAATTCAAACTTTTAAATTTGTAAAAGAGTTCATTAAAATATGATATTACAACGTATTAGTAAACTTTTTAAAAATTTAAAAAATTATCTTAAATATAACATAATATAACATAAAATTATTTTATTTACTTTTTAAAATTATAAAACAGCAATCTACTTTCAAAATCACAATAAAATATGTAGATGGTAAAACATTAATTAATCATGAACATACACTAAAAATGTTAACTTCAAAAGTCCATTATATACAAATTATTTGTTTCGCTTCTGCCCATACTATATTCTCTTTTACTCCCTTTATATTTGAAAAGTCACTCAACAAAAATTACTACACACCTAGCCAAGCCTCGGTACATCAGTAACATGATCCGGGTCTAATGTTACCTCGGCGTTAGCGATGTACGAACTTCATCAAACAGCGATCATCCTACCTTCGGAAAAAAGAACCCCTCAATAAAAAAGAAACAAAAAATTCAGCTACCGCTCATAAATAAATGAACCATCCGTGCATCATCTTCGCGCGTTTCATATTCGTGAATTACCAATCCCAGGCGTTGAGAAGAAGGCGCAGAGCGATTTAACAGTCTCAAAGGGCTGGAGTTTTATTGAAAATTTCGCACCTCAAAAGAATGCGTATTCTATTTTGCCAGCATCGTACTCGAAAAGAAATTTCGCGCTCGGAGTGGGAGAATCGATCTTCGGTCTTGCCCCGGTCGGATGGACTTCCGCGCGCGCAAGTGTTCTCTTCCGGGACAGATGGGTTATTGTATGTTGTGCACTAGTATGCATATCCTATATATGCAAATACATTTGTATTTTACAGACGCAAGAGGTTAAAATTTATCCGAGTTTTGATCTATGTAGGACTGCTGTTTATTGCGAGTCTATCTATTGCTCAAGCATGATAATATTTGTCCTGGAGATGGTTTTAATCATAGCACAATAAGAATTATAGGTTTTATAATAAGACCTACATAAGTTGGAACCTACTTATGAAACATAAATTTATTATTTAAAAGTTAAAAATTTGCTCTAACACTCTATAAAGATTTTCAAATAATGTATTTTTACATGGATAAAGAGAGACCGCCACTTTCGTAGGGTAACGGCTTAAAAGCAAGTTTCTGCTTATTTTCATAATGGCTGAAATAATATACAGGGCATATATTATATTCATTTTCCACCGGAAATATTTTTCAAATCCCAAATGCTACATAGATAACTTGAACATGTGCACGTGTAAGGTGTTTCTTTGTTGAAATATCGACGTTTTTATTCATCACCGTAAAGCTCTTTTTCAGGAAGAATGTAAAATATGTTTTTGTTACTGGAATATCTAAGAAGCTTTCTAATGGAAAAATCGTGTTGATTAAAGTTCCACGAATATTTTAACTTGTCTTTAGAGAGAAGGCTTTATGATTCTAAATTAATGAATCGAAATAATTCCTACATAACAGGAATAATGAGTAAATTCTTGACGTACTTCTTAGGTTTTCATTTAATTTCATATTCTTTTGATTAAATTAACAATTTAATAACGACATTTCTTGAACTTTATAGAACTCGTAATAATACAGGCGTCTTAATATGTAAAAAATAACATCGTAATAAGAGGTATCTTTGAAGACAATTAATTTAAATATTGTATCAAACATGGTCAACAAAAGTATAAAATTTTATATTGTTTTATGCCCTTGATGAAATTTTAAGTCAAACGTTATTGCAACTCCATACAGAATTTTGTGTTCTTATAAGTGTAATAAATCATTATGCTAAGGCTTTAGAAGTCGCTTCACAAAATTAATCTTTATTCCATTAAAAATTTATTTTATAATTAAATTGATAATATTAAAATTGAGAAAAAAATGAGTATGATGTAAAAAATACATAAAACATGCTGCAAAATAATAAAATATTATTAAAAATATATTATAATAGAAAGCTGTGAAAAAGTACCAGTAAAAATTATTTAAAAGAAAAGAAAGACATTTTTTAAATAAAACTAGCTCCGTTTTTGAGACATTATTTTGTGTGAGAAATGGCTATGTGAACATCCTTAAAGGTAGTATGGCTTTTTGCATCTGCTGAAGCGGTAACGACCGAAATACTGGCGGTATAACGCTACCTCGATCTTTCTTTCGTATGAAGTTCGTAAAAAGTAGGAAAAAGGTACAGTATATACAAATGGGTTTGATATAAGTCCAGATATTAATAATATTGAAAAATTTACAAAGAAAATTGTGTGGAAGTTTTTTTTAGAACCCCCTAGATTTTGGCTTCAATCAATTTTCTCATCGAAAAGTTAAGTCACATGCTATTTCAGATTTTTTGTTACAATTATATTTCAGATTTTTTTTTAATTTCATAAAGGTAACTTTTATAAATGAAAATATTTGTTAAACAAAATCAATACTCGAGTTTGAAAACAAAATGTTTTAGCTGTTCTTTATAAACAAATAAGAAGTCCTATTATCGAGAAGTAATAAGAACTATTATCTTGAAATACGACCAGGAAATACATTAAGACAAAAAAAATTAGTGGTACCCTTTGAGAGGAAAGAGCTATTTCGGCATGTATGTTTATGAATAAATGCTACGAGATTTTAATTTCTTGAATAAAAATATAATTTACATCTCATTACAGTATAAATAATGGCAAAGGTATTTAATGAATCTCAAGTGTCTTAGCAGAAAAATAACTTACTATGCAGCGTAAGAATTTTACTAAGTAAATTACAGAGACGTGATACTGCAAGATAACTTGATTATTTTATGAAATATACAATGTTTGATGATGAAAGTCTTCTAAATATTGAAATTGAAATATTGATTGAATATTAACTTATTAAGTATGCATAGTGAGTTAATGTGAAATTTTAACGAATATCATATTCGGACATATCCAGGAAATAAAATTTAATATAATGATGGTTATAAATTTAAAAAAATAATGAGATTAGCTATATATTTTTTTTTAGAAAAAAACTGCTTGTTATATTAATTAAGTTAATTAGTTACCAAAAAATATAAAAATCCCAGTACAATATCCAATTTCTTGGAAAAGACTTCATAAAGATAAGCAATGCACTCACGGCGTGGTTAGTATCAGAATTGTCGCTGTCTTCATACGAACCACGTGCACGCATCACACAAAGTTTAATTAAATCTTCTAATAAGGCAGGGCAGAAAATGAAAAGGGACGCCGAGAAGGAGCGAAGGGCGACTTAACTAAGAGCACCTAAAAAGATAAACACAAAAATAAAAAAAAGAAAGAAAAGTAAGTGAGGGGTTGTGAAATATATTTTGTGCTACGCAGTATGAAATGAGCAATGTAAAATAGGTATTAAACAAAAAGATGAACAATTTTGAAATAAAGAATTGTGGATTATCATTAATCACGCAGACCCATAAAAAACGAAAGAGAGTTAGTGAGTGTTTTTTCATTGCATGAGCTTTGAGATGCAAAATAGAAGTTTATTGCAGTAAATGATTTGATTATTAAAACAAATCTTAATAGACCTCAGATAACTAATTATGCGTCTGCAAAAAATAAATTTGAGGGTAATATGAATTTAGCTCCAAAAATAATCAAATTCCAATTACTATTTTATTAAGGAAAAAAGATAAATCTTAATTCCAGTATTTCGAAATGATGAATGATATTAAAATTCACATATCAAAGGCACATGTAGTGAAAAGTTGCAGGTTTCCAACTTTCTTGAATTGAAAGTCTAAATGTATTTTTTGTAGTCCAGAAGCACTTCATTTGTTTTGTCTTGCTGGACACGAATTTGAGGTCCTTTTTCGATAACTGACAAGGAGTGATGTCAGTCTTTGGAAAACGGATTTTGGGAGTAGTTTTGTAATACCGAAAAGGAATGTCATTGTATTCTAGTGTAGCTTCTGGAATATTTGCATTAGGTAAATTTTTAAACAAGCAAATGGAAGTATAGAATAATACCTTTAATTTGTTTGTTCCCATGTATTAATTTGTTGATTTGGCTCAAAGATATAAATCATAAATATTACAGATAAAAACATTCATAAAATATTGATTTATTTTATGATTTGAAAATGATTTATCTATATGTTTTTTCGGCAACTTTGATGTACAGAAAAGGCAAATTAAAGATTCTATCGTCTACTTTCGATTGCTTTTTTAAAAAACTACCTAGTGCAAATATTCACCAAGCGACAAAAGAATTAAATTACAGCAATTTTCATCAGAAAATCGCTCATTTGTTTTCTACCGTCTTGTAATTCTGATGTACGCAAGAAATTTCCCGGATTCTCTGTAACAATCATCGAATGCGTTTGGAGGCGACTCAATTGCATCTTGGAGCAGCCTATACATTCTTCGCGCTGTCATTGATCATGTTTCGTAAGAGTTTATACGCCGAGATTTTCGCGTGCGCGAGCGCAAATCGGCGCGCTTTCCGCATAAAATGTGTACACAGTCGAAACGGTCATACCCGTTAGCGCTAGTATATCGACATGCATGCAGACCTTTAGTCAAACAAAGGTAGGCGCCGTGTCAGTGCGAGAATGGCCGTCGGCATGTCCAAGTGCAAACACGCCTCGAGAGAGTGACTTATAGTGAGAGAGAACGAATGGAGAGGGAAGAGCGGAGGGAGAAATAGGCAACGCAATAGATTCATGATACAGCGCTTTGCTGTGGAAATTGTGCTATGATTGAATGACTATTTATTGTATTTTTTCTAATGTTTACTGTCGTACGACACATTGACACTATAGTAAATATGTTTGTTGGTGTTGGTTATCATAAAATTAATAAGAGTAACTTTGATAACCGTACAATTACATTCATAGTGACCTCTTTATAAAACTTTTATTTTCTCTTCGATGTCGAATCGGATTTAACCTTTTTAAATTATTCTCCGAGAAGTGTGAGAGTAAATACTGTTTTAAATTGCTAGACTCACTGTTGGCCTTGGCAGGATATAGACTGCTCAATCGATTGAAAAATTACTGTCTTACCAGTGTGAATCTCAATAGCATTTATAAAAGTTACGACGGTAAAGGAAATGCCATTTTATATCAATTTACACTCATTTCCGTATATCGTACAATTATTCACGTAACAAAGCTGTCTTCTTGAACAACTGGAAATATAAGATGTCTTAAATAAATATTGTTCGCGAAATAGTAGGAAAAATAAAGCAGGAAAAATATGTAGTATTTCAATAATATTCATTTATTCTATGAGATTATTTAGAAAAATAAAAATATATATTTAAATTGTACATTTTTCTTTTTATAAATTTCAACTACAAGAATTCTCTTTTCACTGATAATATTTCTCGACACTTAATTCCGAATAGACACATACGAATATGTAGAAATTGTGTACATAATGTAGGCAGAAAGATATGAGCGAGATGAGAGTGAAATGGAGAGAGAGATAGAGAGAGGGAGGGAGAGAGAAAGAAAAGAACGGGAGAGGGGGTAAAATATTCACTGACACGTAGGCCAAGAATCCTCTCATCAACGGTCTGTGCGCCTCGAGAATATCAGCGCGTAAGCTTAGTGATTGATCATGCGCAACATATCATATAACGTACTGAGCAGCGTCGTCATTATCCGTTCATTACCGTAGATTGGCGCTCTCGAAAGTATACGGTTCCAGGATTACGACTATACTACTCCGGCATGTGCAGTTGTAAGTGTGTGATGGGAATACGAAATGAGCTACACAAATTTCACGGCAGATTGAAAGTTAAACATTGACAAACTGTCGCGACAATATTGGACAAATTAAGATACCACTGTAATTTCGCTGAGTTCTTGAATAAATTTAATGATTCCATTGAGGGTGGGATTACAGGCGAAGTGTCATTTCAGGTAAAAAACATTGCCCATAATTCGAAAAGCAAATGCAGCAGAAACAGAATTACGTTTGACGTCTGCGTAGAATTCGTTACGATACATATATAGACGGGGGTCGCACAGCGCTTTCGTCGAAATCGTATTTGCAAAAATTACGCTGATTCGCTACCCGCATGAGCAGAGAATAAAAATGCTTACCGAAACGGAATGGTTTTGAGACACGAGTGCAGAGAAGCTGAAATGGAGCAAACGCGGGTGGAATTTGAAATGTAGAAATTGATGGCAGATATAGGTGAAATAAATAAATATAAATGTACTTATACAAAACATCAAACATAAGGTTAATGCTAATAATTAATTATAATTATTCATTAGAATAATTATAATACTATAATAACAATAACTTACTATGCATAGCGTTGTATATGAAAATGATAACCAAGACATGATCCTACAGATTCAAGATCTGTAGTACCATACTCGGTCACTATGCTATCACCGTGATGCCAACTGTATAAGTAGGCCACTTATCATTTTGCTGACGGCCACGACGAAGGGAAACGTCCTAGTACTCGAGCATTTAACCATACCGAAATTTTTAAGAATCCGAACGAGTACACATCATATTCATTTATCTATAACTATTTTTAACGTATGAGAAATAGCAAAAATCTATATAAAGATCTTAATTAGTTTTCAAATAAATTACAAAAATATTTTTATTGTTTTATAAGAAATATTAATGATTTTGTTCAGTTATCGGGTCGTGTTTGAGTACTAGGACGTTCCCCTTAAGTACATCTGATATTACATATAGTTTTTAGTTAGTTTTACGTTTCTTTTATTAAAACATTTATTTAATTGTAAATAACAAAATGCGGTGTGTAAAACAGTTTTATATTCAATATATTCTAAAATAATATTTGGAACGGGTAAAGGAAATTTCTTCAAAAATTTCAAAAATTGATCAATAAGGTGGAACAGCCCTAGACTGATCTTATAATACATCCAACACTTGTTGCACCCCTAAAGGTTATATTAGAAATTGAAATTATTGTCATTTGAATTATTTCAATTATTCATAAGCAATGTCGTGTTTATTACAATTTAACCAATATCCGTTTTTGGGCTTTATTAGTGATATGATACAAAAGTAACGTTTTGAACAGCTCTTGATCAACTCTATTAATCCCTTAATATAATTTCTTCATTCCATTAAAGTATTTTAATAACATTGAAGAGAGTAAAGTACGTGTTTTTAATTATCTAAATTTAATAGATATAACATTTTAATTTCATATCATCTTTTAAGTAAAATGTATAATTAGTATCCATTTTATTAATCATGTATCAAGTAACAACTATGCTACTATAATCTATAGATATTCCATATCGTTCGCATACAATTTTTTATATTACTCAAGAGATTTAAAAAAAACAACACAAACTATATCGCTTCCAATTATTTCTGAAAAATCGTTAAATCAATATTGGTGTGTCCTTTCACGGGTACCACATTTGATACTCACGAAACTCAAGCCGCGAAAACTCATAATGAAACACCAATAGGTTGACGTCCGCAACGACTGCGTGCTTTATTTTTTTTCCCTTAAATTATGAACTTTTTGGAATTAGTCATAGCCCGATTTTTTCCCAGAACGTTTCGGGCATCGACGCACTCCACGAGCTTCGAAGCTCCGCGCCACGACTCGGCCGCCGGGCCGCACCTTCAGTCTCGAGGAGAGGGGAACCGCCGCTCCGTAACCCCAGCCGCAGCCTACGTGCTGGCCTTTTTTACCGCCGCCTTGTGGTAGCCAATCCGCGAGCGCCAACGCTCGCCCCCTACCGGCGCCGATGTTATTCGGTTGTACTCCGAAATTTCGCCATGCTTGCACTCCCGCCAACGGCGACTTGTCGCCATATAGGCAAAAAAAAAGGTCCTGGCCTGCGAACGACGCGACCGCGAATTCGTCTTATTTACTACTTAATTTTTTATATTTTATTTACGATTTTATTTTAGTTTATATAATTTGCTCTACCGTATTTTTTTTTAAGTTCTATTTTAAACTTTAATTTTGATTATAAGCATTTCTTTTTAACCTAACCTTTCTTTTACCTAAGTTCCAAGCCTCTCATGCTCTCCGTCGACACTGAGCTTACGTCAAGGTATCACATAGTTCGGATGACGATGTAGGTATAGCTCTACAGCCTCTGGTTCATGGAACGGCGGCCTGTACGAGAGCGCACGCGCTCAATGCTTTAGAGAGTCAGGGAACGCAGAAAATCGAGAATTATACGGGGAAACAATGGAACGAGCCTTATTAGATATATATTATTATGAGCGAGGAGACGCGCGGTGTATGTGCGGACTGAGTATGGCGGCAGCCTGTGGCACGTATTATAACGCGCCGTTTGCAATAATTGTACCGCGAAGGCACGCGTCGCCTGGTGGTTTGGCTGAGCTGTAGAGACACTCGGGCCAATACAGCACCGCATCGACATGTAAATTTGCTGCCCGCCCGTTGTGCTCGCGGTATAGCAACTGCGCTGCACGTGTATATAAACGCGATTAATGCGACTGTGTAATTAACTAATTAAAATCGTCTTCTATCGTAATGGCCTAATTACACGAAATGGGCTGTAGCGCGTTATATGTGACATATATATAGTGGCGCGAGCGCGGCATAGCACGGCGCTTAGAGCGAGCGTGCGACATGTTGGGCTAGAACGCTGTACACATAGTGATTTTGTTAGAAACGTATGTGTATTCGATTGCAGCCAAAGGATTCCTATTGGAAACATGGAATATTGCTTGTACTTTATAGTAGTGAAGTTGTAGCAAGTTTTGTGGTTATGAGGATTGCTATTAACGAAATTAAATATATAATTAATCACATTTATAATTATTATGTAAAGATTTTTCTTAAAAATTAAATATGACTCGATAATCTGAATTTTATACATTATATTACAGGATATTTATTTATTATATTTTATGTATTACAATAATATATATTTAAACAAATATAAGAAGCTTATGAAATTTTATTTATTTTTATATATACTTCTCCTAGCTATACACTTAATGTAGTGAACTTTTCACAATAATTTCATTATTTCATGTTTCAGAATCGTTATTGTATTTTTAACTATAGTATCTAACGTAATAAATAGACCGAAAATATTGAAGAATGCTAGATTATATTTGCGAAGCTGTGGATAAATCTCGTAGGTCTTATAACAACCGCAGGAGGAAATTCCAATTAGCGACTGCGTGTACATGAGGTTCCCGAAGCTATCCGGCTATTACAGATAGCTAGATCTATATATGACCAGGGAAAGGCGATGGATGATGTGGTGCTCGTAGCCGCATCGGGCCCTTGTGTACAGTTAACGGGAAGATAGACGATGAAGCAGGGATACGCGCCCCGAGGTGCAAGTACACCCATATTCGCCATTGATTTGTCAATTATGCATAGAACAATACTAGACGACGTTTCTTTTCTAAAAGGAGGGATGATTAACGTGCTTTTAATTGATCCCAAAACAAAAATAATGATCTATTTGCTTTAACGTCAGAGAAAATGAATGGCAGTAAATCCAGTGCCAACATAATTACAATGGAAAATGTTTATTAAAATAATGATCTATTTGCTTACCGTCAGAGACAATGAATGGCAGTAAATCCAGTGCCATCATAATTACAATGGAGAATTTATAGGTTAAAAGTTTTTATAAGTCGATAATATTTACAAGAAGCGGCATCTGATGAATTTATCTAATAAGATTATCTTAAAATATAAGATATAAATCAGTAAATCATTATAAATTATTACAGTTTAATTAATTCGTCTAAAATGTTCAAAAATACGTAAAAAGTATACATTACAGTTGCACTCGAAATTATTCATTTATTCATAAGAGTTTGTATTTGCGATTGTTTTCCATTCCATGCAAGAATAAAATAAAAATTAAAAATTAAAAATGGAACAGCAATGAATAGAAATGAAAAAATTACAAGTTAATATTTTCCATAAAATTTTCCCAATTTTTTTACTTAAAAATTTATTTTTTAAATTTTAATTTAATAAAAGGAATCAATAAATTATTTTGAGGAAGCTACGTGCCAATGAATTGGCAGCGGTTTTTACTTATAAGAAATTAGAACGTTATATAATTTGAACCAAAAGCTTTGGATTTGATGTGCATTAAATGGCTGTCAAAATAATATGATTTAATAAAGAACGATAAGAGAGATAAACAACTATAAGAGATCAATAACGCACTGTTATTTACGTTGTTATTTATAAAGGCCAATAAGTATAGTTTCTGTTTATTGACATTTATTTATTAATTTATTTATTTTTAAAGGATGACTGATTTTATAATTTTGTGGGTCGATAAATTTATTATAACCTGCTTAACAGACAATTTCAAATATTCTTTTAATCAAATTTTTTTATTTGTTCATTTAAGCTCATTTAAAGAGGAAGCTTTGGAACGATTAATAAAGTTGGCGAGGTAAAATAGGCATAAAATCTCATTTCAGGCATATTAGTGCAGAAATCATCTATTTAAAAAAAAAAAATTCTTTTTGTGTTCGTGTCTGTGAGCATACCTCGACAATGAGCCTTTTGTTCATTTTCGAAATAAAAAATCGTTCATAAGTTTCAAAAACATTTGAGATTGTAGTTTCCCAAGAAAATTTAATTTTTTCATATCTCATATCTGGCTTAATACATATAATTAACATGCCATATAAAAAACTAAGCAAGAACAAATTGTTATTCTAAAACTCAAATTATACTCTAGAAGAAATCTAACCATTGATTGAAATCGAAATGTATGATTACTGTTACAAAGATATAAGATTGTAGTTATTACTTTATCTTCTTATTTAGCAAACTTTACCCGGCTATATAGCCGGCCTTGGATAAAAAATACAGAGAGATTCGGTTTAACTGACAAAGAAAGTTGCAACTTAGATAAAGCACATGAATTTACATTGGAAGTATGCTCATGTGTATTCCCCAAACGAATGGCTGACCAGAGCCGACTATTTTCTACTTCAGCACATCAAGATATATATCTTGTTATATATATATTCTTGATCCTGAATTATATTTTTTCAGCCTTCCCACTAGTAACCGGATTATTTTCCAGATTATTTTATTACACTAATTGAAGCACTCTCTCATATGCTAAAAGTAATTTGTATGTTTTATTAGTAAACAGTCTAACATTTATTGCTAAAAGGGGTTTAAAAATCCAGTTCTTTATAGTATGTGCGTGTATATATTTTATTTACAAAAAATCATATCTCTGAGATTATAAATTAATGAATATTTGTGCTACGGAAAAAAACAAAAAGATTATTTAATTAGCCAGAAAAACGGTTGTTGTAGCTTTTTAATTAAAAGTTTATGCAAAAGGTATAAAATTAAGCTATATTTCGTCTACTTTTGAAAGTTTAAAATATTAATTTGTGCTAATTAATATGGTTAAATGTTTTAAAACTTTTAGAACTCTTTTCACCTAATTTCATGATGTAGCATAAGCATTCGTAAAGTTATAATTAAGAAGGTAACCCCTGCTAATAGTTAAAGCTAGTAATTAAATTAACATCGTTCTCGATTACATATTTCATTATTTCTAAATGAAAGACTTCCCAATTTAAAAAAAAAGAATTATAATCATACAATGTTACCGTCAAAACAGTTACTTAATAAGACATCATTATCGCATCCATACCTATCAACGCGACCTTAAAGCACTACTGCGACACTTCAATCATAATCTTCGTCACCTCTCCCGATACACGTATAGCTTGTAATAATGAGTTGTCGCGAGCTGATGCTCTATCACTATGTGGCGCATAATGATTCCCTCTCTTGTATCTCCTCCGCCTGCCAACACTATATAGTATACCGGTCCGCGGCGTGAGTGCAGTGTCGACCTCGTAATTTATGTTGGCTCGAGCGCAGCAACCACCCCGAACAAGGAGATACACGCAGTCTGATAATTATGACGCCCGATGATCGATCACAGGCGAATGTTCCTGCCCCCGCCGCCGCTATAGTGAAACAACCTGATGCATTTATTCTATGGTTGCGGGATTTTGAGGACCTCAAAGATATCTCTCACCGCCGTGACTTTCTGCGTGAAAAGGTACACATGTTACGCCAGTATGTTGGTGATATTAATTTTAGCTCTCGATTGAGATGTGATGAAGGAGGTAAGTAGTTTGTCGGGGGTCAGATTTTTAGTGCCAAATTATGGAATAAAAAAATGTTTCATTGGTAGTAAAGAAAAAGATTTAAAACAACACCAGAATTTCTTTTATAAAATCAGTAGAAAAATCCAAATTTCCTCCGGCAAACAGTATAGTGAAAAATTAGAAAAAATCAGTTTTAAATATGTCTTTTCTGATTCATGAGTAAATATTTCTTTGAGTACTTCAACTTTTGTAGAATTTTAATGGTTATATTAATGGTTATAATATATAATATGTTCACGAATAAAATAACGAGATAAAAGTAATTACACTCCACGAGTACTTATATAAATAATTTATCATGCTGTTCCGTAATTAATTACTTGATTCTTGAAGGAGGTTCAATTACAACATTGTGCCTCTTAAAAAATTCCACATTTCAAACCATCAATCAAATACATTTTTGTATTTTTATTTATGTTTATAAATAATTAATATTACCATGCTATATAAGTTATTGTATCTTTTGATATATTTATTCTATATTTTAATACATCTTTTAGATTCTAAAAATTTAATTTGCGTTAACTATAGTGAACAATAAAGTTCGTTTCATTAATTAAATAACAGGTTTAACGGTAGTTAAAGAATAAATAGGCTATCAATGAAAATCTGGTATTGAAATAAATCACTGCTAATAGGCTCTACGCAAAGTATCATTAAAGCTATTACAAATAAATTACTGTGCTCGTATTAGCGTGACTGTCAAACCTCGTCAAAGTAGAGTACAGCAAATTTATCGCTAACTAAATCCAATAAGTTTCAAGAGAAATCAATGTACATGTCAAACAGGTATAGTTTAATTTTTCGTCGAAGTTTAGAATACTTTTATAAAATATCGACAGCATTGAAATAATTAAAAGTTAGTTATTAAAAGTGTATTAAAAATAAGCCAATGGCAGGGAAGAGTAAAACTATGTTTAAACTATGTTTAGTACTAAATAACAGTTTGCTTGAAAAAGTAGAACAAAGAATGTTACACAATCCAAAAACTTTAGCGGAAATTTGAATAATAACAAAAGCAGAGGGACTTCTAGACGGCAAAAAGCTCCCCGTTCAGCATAAAGCCTTTAAAGTTGGAAAAAAACGTGTCCATGCGTGATTTATAACCCGCGCCTCCTGACACACTAACTTCGCCACTAAATTTCCTTCAGAAGCAGTTTCTGCTCGCACGCGCGCCCCTCGCCTGCACTCGCAAGAACACAACTTCCGTCCTTTCTTTTCCTTCGCCTCAGCGACTCTCCCCCATCCCCCTCTCTTTCTCTCTTTTTCCCACAGCGTCGTACTCGTCCTTTTTGATCCGCGAAAAGCACCCGGCACGCGTTGTCTCGTGCGCCAGTACGTGAGCGCCCCACCGTTGACCCGGCGGCACATCCGAATCAACTTGCACTCTCTCGCAAGCTCCCCAAGAGCTCTCCCCCCTCTCTCTCTCTCTCGTAACGCGAAATCCGCAAGCTCCCGAGTATCCGCTTTTACCCGCTCTCTCTATTTCTGAAAAGAGCTGCGACACCAAAGCTGCAACAACTCTCGACGAAAGCGAATCGAGAGGAGGAAAATCTTCGGGCTCGGTAAATCGCCGGGAATCGATGAAAGAGGGAGAGAAATAGACTCATGCTCTTTCGAGCTTTCACCTCTGACATCCGCTTTCTTTAGCGGCCAAAGGAACCGCTCGCGCGCTTGCACACGCACGTGCGCACACGCCTATAGCGCGCAGCTTCTATATAAAGAGAAAAAGAGAGAGAGATGGACAGCGGATAAGAAAGAGGTTAGACCGCGAATTCACTGCCGCGGACGGCGGCAGCGGCGCGCTTGCGATCGCTCAACAGGAAGGAAACAATCGTTGAGGCAGTCGTGCTGGCACCCACGCGAGCATGTGCGCTCCGACAAAAAACAACAATGGGGAGAAAGGGGCCGCGCGGAGGAGAGCTTAAAAAAACAACATCCCGCGTGGGAACAAGGATAAGAAAGAGAGAGAGAGAGAGAGAAGGTATATGCCCTCGATTTGATCCCGCAAGCGTGTATGTGTGTATACGTGGCGGTGTGATAAAACCGCGATATTGCGCTAACGGGAGAGACAAAAGGAGGGACAGTGGGATGATCGATGGGATTTTCACGTCTACAAAAGAAAACTTTTGTCCCTCCTACCGTCCCACTCGCGCTGTCCTTTACCTCGGGCTCCGTCGTCACTGAGGCTTGAAGTAGCAGCAGCCGTAGTCAGTTGTCCTCTTTGGGAGCCGCTAGTAATTCCTCTCCGGCTCGTCCGTTGTTCTCCAGCTGGCGCGCCGCGCCGCGTCCGCATGGCGCGCGCCACAGACACACATGTGCTACTGCCTTTACTACTGATGCCAATCGCGCGTTGTACGTCCGTGCGTGTCTACTCTCCCTTTTCTCCTTGCCTATACGGATATATGCAACAGGCTGTGTGTTATTACCCTGCTACCGGCGCAATCAGTTTGATCGACGCGACGATCGATCCCCGTAAGGACTTTGGCGCGGTGCTGTGTATCCCAGCGAGCGCGCGCGACGAAAGGAAGCGGAGTCGGGAGCGGAGTGGCTGCGACTTCACCGCCGCGAGAGGCGGGAGAGCAGCGAGTACTGGCGGGGCGTCTGGCGGAGCGGCGTCGCGATGCTACGTATATCGTGCGAGCAGGCGAGAGAGAGAGAGAGAAGCGTCGCCGTCGTTGTCGGGCGGCGGCGCAAGCGCGATGCGCGCCGCCACTCTGTTGCCGCTCGCTCGCCCGCTATATATGTATATAGGGGATACCTATATATACCTATATACATACGTGCGTGTCTCTGTGTGCGAGGGTGAAGACGAGAGAGGGCGGACGGCCGCGATTAAATTAAAGTTGCCGGTGTGGCCTGGTGCAATTTTTGGGGGTATTGTTTTCAGTTAAGGGGTGGGATGAGGAGGAGGGAGGTGCTAATGTGCTAGAGGATGACACTGGCTGGGGTGGACGTGTTCCCGGTGAGATATAGGGTGTTAGTCGGAGGGAAATGTGGCCGACGCCGTGGTCTGAGGTTTCGCAAACTTTCATTTGATGGGAGTAGAGGAGGAAAACCCTAACTCGTTTTACCGCGGAGATAATTTTGCATAAAATATTTGAGCTTTTAACGAAGTCAGTGTCATGTGCAACGTTATTTTTTTCTCCCGTCATTTTCGTATAATCTTTTTGATATATTAAATTTATTAAAACCTATTTAGAGATTCATTAGTTTAATTAAATAAATTACCTGGGTGGGTAAGACGTATATGTGTATATATATATATATATATATACACATATACACTTAAATATTATGAAAGTTTCTATCTTAATGCAAAAGCTTACTTGTTAATAAATTATTGTAAAGAATAGTATCTATAATTTGGGAATACGATGCATAAAAGAATAAATATTTTTATATTTTTTTATTTTTATTTATTACCAGAGTTAAGTACAATAAATTACAATTAGTATTCATTATAGATAGCAAATTGTTCATAGCTACAAACAGTTCATATATTCTTAATTATTAATGGACAATAAATGTAAGTTAATATTTCTTGGCACGAATAGGTGTCGTATAATTCCCGAAATCTTTTTCTTTTATTTTGAAGATCCCTTGCGTGTATCAAGAAGTATTTGTGCGTGGTCAGAAAAAACTTTTGAAGAAAAGATTTTCGATTACTTTTTCTGATAATTTCGTTTTACCGAAAAAAAGGAAGAATTAGTTATTGTGATATGTTGTCATTTGTTGAATAATTATTTAATGAAAACATCTTTTATTGGCGGAATCTAATATTTTGCTACTCCAATTATCACTATAAACGATATAGTATAGAGTGTAATGTAGAGTACGAGTTTTTATTAAACTGCGAGATCTCCAGTTCAAATATGATCAGCGTACATGTTTCATAAAAAAGTTATAACACTCGTAATACTACTGAGAAAATAAAATACTTTTTTACTTAATAACTTTAAACGTTGTTATATTACAAAATAATTTTTTACCTACTCTCACAAAATTATTATTAAATATATAAGATTATCACAATTCATATAATAGAATTGAAAAACAACTTATAGTTTATGAATTTTAGCGTGCAAGAAAATATATAGCTGCGTGTATGCAGAAAACGTTTGAGATTATAACGAAGATTTAAGACGGTTTCTCAGATCGTTTCATATATAATATCGTGTGTAGTGTAGTAATTTAGACTTTTTTCCGGGGAGATGATTTCTTGTGAACAAAAAAAGTATATTTTTTTCATAATAGTTAGATGAAACTTTGAAGTGAAAAAATTATTAACACACAAGCTATAAGTGTTCACCTTCGCTAATAACGTATGATCTTAAGTAGAGATTCAGTTTTTCTCTAAGAATCCATTAAAATTATATAATTAATAAATAATTTTAATAACTATAAAATCTATTTATTATTATAATATCAAAACTTTCATAACGAAAATTTTGAGACATCATTCAACTATATAAATCCAACTTTACTTTTGTGTTGATACAATTTAAACAGTATTACCTAATCTTTTATCAATTATATGTGCTACTCGGATCTCTAACCATTGGTTTATTACAAATAAGCTCATGAAAGAGATATGCAGAATATAAATTCTAAATTTATTAAAAATTAGAAAGTCTAATAATAACTACAATTATTTCATTAAATTATACAATGATTTCTAATTGTGATTTCTATCCACATGTTTATCACCTATACTAGAACGAGTATAATTATGAAATAAGCATTTATTTTTTTTGCCATGAGAAATACTTACAAAATAAATGTTTTAAATAAGAATGTTAAGTAGCATCAGATACTTTATCAAAGAAGTTTCTTTGCTAAACTCGACAAAAAGGTAAATCAATCGAGCATGCTATGGGGCCAAGTGATAATTTCGGCAATGGTTTTACTTTTTAAATAAAGGCGATTTCTAATGAAGAAGAATTGTTTGAATTGTGTACTCTGTTAAGTAATGCTATAAATCGAAAATTTAATTAAGATAGTTCCATTCTATTCAATAATTGAATAGAGAGGAACTTAACCTTGTTTGATTAATCGCTTGCCTCGCACATGGAGCACGTACGCGGATGTGAAATCACCTTTCACTTTTCTAGCGAAGGAAAAGATTATCACAAGGAGTAAGAAAATAAATAAGAGATAAGCTCCAGTTAAAAGTGTTGCTTGTCATTTTCTAATGATAATAAGAAAGATAGACAGGGCTATTATCAAAAATTATTACTATGAATACTTAAGATGGAGTGGGAAGCTTATTCTTACTATATGTGATAAGTTTCGTTGTAGCTGGTCTTTTTCATATTATTACACCAACTGTATTGTAGTTTTCCTATTTTCATTGCGGTTCTAAACTATAATTTATCGCTACTAATCCAATAAGAAATTTATTTATATATTATAGTGCATTTTCATTTTGATGGAAATCCTACCTCATAGTTGTCGATTTTAAAATTTTTTCATCTAAATTCAATAACATTTTTTACAACCCTGAATGTTTAGTCGTCGTATATAATGTTATAAAAGAGCGATAATAATTGAACCGATAAGGTAATAATAAGGTAATATACTTTTGCGTAAACAGACTCTACTGGTTAAATTTTTGTCTTAACTGAACCTTAAGAATTTATTGTATTGTTGAGAATACAGCAGGATTTATGTACGGCAATTTATCAAACTAATGAACATGTATTATTAGTACTTGTTCATAAGAATAAATTTTAAATCAATGATAATAGAGGCACACAAGAAAAAAAATGGTATGTGCTAGATGAGGCAAGACTCCCAAAAGAAAAATCCGGACTTTATATAGGTGCACGAAGAATGAGAAAATGTCTTAAAAAACCAAATTTTACAATTTTCATTAATTTAAACTAATTAATTTAAATTAATTAAAACTGCTTGTCCACTTTAAAACCGATTTTTATCATCTGCTGCAATTTTTTATCCAAGATATAAATATGAGGATTTTTAATACTTGCTGACAAAGTTAGGTACATCTTAAAATTCAAATCCAAAGTATTGAAGTAAACAAAAATTAACTCCATCTGACAATAATAAATCAGATATAATAAATAAACATGATAATTATTTATAAAAAAGATTAAGAAAACCCAATTATCTCTAGAAATAGTAAATTTCCGTAAATGAATCGCAAAACTTGAACTTCTTATTATCCTTTAACATCCCGTTTTGATGAAACCTAATCTTTAATCTCCAAAAGCCTGTTAATCTTCCGTCAGATCTCCAATATGAGTAGGGAAACCTCAATAATACGAAAAACCCAATACCCTCAAGTTCCTCTCGAGTATTCTTCCATTACCTTCGCAGACCAAAAATCACGTCTATACGTAATGCTTACCGCGATATACATCACCGTCGACGCGCGCGCGGTCGTGCAAAACAGATTCGAAATTGATCATGTTCGCCCGCTATTATACCAAAACATGTACAGAGCGTTTCGCGCTGCCTCCCTTGCGCCACCTCGATAATGACAATGACGATACTTGATCGGGGCTCTAATCATCATAATCCGCCCATGGGAGCACGAGACACCGGGACGAGAAGGTGGCTTTGTTCACGGCAGCTAATGGAGTTGGCGCTCGGCTCGCACAGCGAGATAACCGTAACAGCGTGCAAACGGAGCCACCGCTTTATGTGGAACTTGAAGTATACGCCGGTTGGCATGACAGCCGAATGTACGAAAGGCCGGATCGCAGAAGTACTGAGGCATGAAATTCGAACGATCGCGGTAACACCTGCCCTGCCTCGTAAACGGTCCATGATGACATGCCTCGGCACCCGCGCGAACGCGCGTGCGTATACGCGTGTGATACGTATATAAGTACACGGCGAACCGGGCATAACTCACGTGGTAGCAGGAGGAAAAGGAGGATGTTGGTGTAGTGCCTCGTGTGCGCGCAGCCGCTGCTACCGTTGGGACACGACAATATTGAATTGCCTATTGCCAGCTGTACCCGGCTCTTTTTTTTCTTCGTCTCTTACCGGCACTTTTATCACCATGCTCTTTTTATTCTTCAACAACGTGCGCGTAGCGCGATTTTACGACGCGAGCGCGCCTGTGTTGCGACTGTATAGGAGGATGACACGAGTACGTCCGTCGAGGCACTGTCACGGGGGAATGTGATATTCGGAAAAGAATTAAGTTTGTTCGTCAAGTTATTTACAATCATTCAAAACGTTTTTAATGGCAAAAGTTCTTGCTAGCTCGAGAAATTTCAGTTTCAAAGAGCGTTTATTCCAGTGATAAAGCGTTTTCTTAATCCTTTGCACCGCGATAAAACCAAGGGCAAGTCTCTTTTTACGTTGGGCTTAAGGACGCTTTTAAAGCAGTTAATTAAAATTTGGTAGAGACCAGCTAAATTTTTCTATTTTCTATTTTTATATATATATATATATACTTTGAGAAATTTTTTAAAGCTCTTTAACAATAGTTCCATATTTTTTAAAATAAAGAAGCTTTTTTTAAATAATATTACTTTCCGTTTTGGTGTTTAAAATAGTATACCAACGCTTTCATGATAGGAAACATATATAAAAGTTTTAAACTCGAACGTGTTTGTGCTAGGTCTCATAAGAAGATAAAGATTTTGAATGATCTACTAGTATTAAAGCGGGATAATTGTGGCTATCAAATAAGTTTCGAGATACGCATTATGTTTCAGAACACCGGCATAGAAATGGACAACACGCATTGAGTCCACTTACAGCAATATACTATATAGTTTTCCTCTCACAGTTGGAAGGTGCACACTTTACTATCAGCAGTTTGCTTGAACGCAAAGCAAACCAACTCTATCTTTGAGCTACAGTATACACTTACCATCATGTTTGAGCGAACATGTACGTGCGGTCTCATCTCACAAATTGTAACAAATTGGTAATCTTCGTAGCATCCTCAAACTTTGGATGATACTAAACACGGCTTACAAACCTAAACCCAAACATCCTCTATTTGTTCGTTTTTTTTTCTAGAATATATCAAAATCGAATATGTAGATAAAAGTCATTTGATCATCTTAAAATTTCATCAAAAAGCTTTAAGCCGTCAATTTTGTAATGCTATATCGTGTATGCAGAATCTCATTTATTCTTACACGAGATTCTCTTTAATATCATGTACATCAACCAACTCAGTGACAAAAGATCCTTGAAGGAAAGGACCTCGCCGATTTTTAAAATTAATCAGGAAAATGTCAATGAAAGTCAGACAGGGATGGTGGCGACCGGAGTCTATTTTCGCAGTCGAGAAGAAGAGCAGCTCTGGATGAGTGCCGATGATTGAAGCTCGTCAAGTGAAAATAATTATTCACCCCTTCACTAACATAAAATCCTCACAGCCTCCCTCGTCCTCCTCTCCTTTCTTTGTCTTTCCTACGAAATGACTGCGCGTATAAAAATGAAAAGCAATTTCCACGCTGAAAACCCTGAAAGTCAGTGCGATCCGAGAGACGACGATGGCGTGTCTTTGAAGCGGTGGAAGAGAGTGGAGTTTGGACTGTCCTCAGACCTGTCCTTTCCACTTTCCCGGTGACTTTCTTCCTACGACGAACAAGTGCAGGAGATGAAACCGCGACGGGGCTACACGCGTGCGCTGTTTAAAAGCGTCTATTCGACGCCGTCAACGCACAACGTACGAGAGGTGAGCTAACTCATCGGTCGATATTTCACCAAGGAAATAATAGAATTTATTTGAGCCGCGATTTTAAAGGGCGAGAAATAATAAATAGTGAAGGGCGAAGAAAAGGAAAATGCAGCAAAATGATGGTACAGAGAAATGCATTTTTCTGACAATGTTGCACGAATGCGTTTAAATCCAAGAATAAACAATTATTTTAACCCAGATTTGGAGCCAAATTCGGTTAAAAAAACATTTTTGAATCGTTTCATTCTTACAAAATCATATACATAGAGACTAAACTTTTTACAGTGTTAAAAAATAAATATATTTACACAGATAATATTACAGACACAGATTTTAATGTTTAATAATTTAATTTCTAATTCCATTTTCTACAATTGATTTATATTTTTAGGATCTATAAAATAGTAAATACCCTATAATCTAAAGTATTTCTATATAAAAGTTGGACACAGCCCGTAGTTAAATTCGTTATGCTGCACTATAAGTTGAGATAGCAATCAGTAGTAACAGTCGTGTTTGGTCAGCCGTTTACTACTACGGAATTATTTTAAGTTCGGTTAGTGACAAAGGGTTCAATACTAAATCCAAAAGAGATCATAAAAACTTGAAGTTATTTCACCATAAAACTTTTACTCGAAATGGTATTTTTCATTATTCAAACGCGCTCTTTGGTAAACACAGCATTTTTTACTACTCCATTTTAGTGTGCAGTATTACATGCAGTATATCGTACGTTATTATTTTTAAGCTTAGTGCTCTCTTATCGTACGAAAAGTTTTGATCAAATAATTTAAAACTGTAAATCAACTGCAATAAACAACTCTTCATTAAAAAATTATACTTTGTATTTTTTTAGATAGTACATTGAAATTACGGAGAGTATATACTATCTTCTCATATTTACTTTTCTTGTGATTTCAAGAATTATATAACTTCTAGCGTCATATGCGCCAGTTCATAAAGAATAATTAAAACACTTTCTTTTACCAACAAACATGTATTCGTAAACCGAAACTAGCATTATTTTTCATCATTTAATACGTTCGCGGTTTAATTTACGTCATGTCATCAGAGACATCCGCTGGCGCTACAGGACAGTGATAGAGGAATAGATCTCCTTCGGCGTCGTTTCGAAACGTCTGAGACTACTCCAGTGTCTTCATCTCGCGTAAGAAATAAAATTGATGCGGTATCGAGCGCAAGCTCAGAGGATGTGCCGCGCGATACCAAAGAGGGAGAGGGGGAAGTGTGAGAGAGCGAGTGTGAGAGCGAGGCTTTAGCTGACGGTGACCTGATTGATGTCTTGCATCATCAAACCCTAGAGATTTATTATTTTCCAGCGTGCAAGCAGAAGAGAGAGAGAGAGAGAGAGAGAGAGAGAGAGAGAGAGAGAGAGAGAGAGAGAGAGAGAGAGAGAGAGAGAGAGAGGGAGAGAGAGAGAGAGAGAGAGA
>JAPYZO010007356.1:0-24693 GCA_030522905.1 Torymus flavipes | reverse complement strand
ATATGTCATTACTTAGATAAAATAAAAGCACCTTGAATTTTTTCAATATTTTATACTGAGCATTTTTTCGAGAAAAAAATTCTTGAAAATGGAGTTTTTGACATAGGCTTTTATGGGAGAGTAAGGTTATGTGACCTTTGAACATAAAATTTCTTATAAAAAGTTAAGAAATAAAGTTAAAAACACCTTCATTCGAATAGAAAAATAATCAAAGAATGAAAACGCAGATGGATCTTAATAGCTTACAAGGCATTCGGGAAAGAAGTAGATGAAAATGTAAACAAAACACTGAATTCGTAGGCTGCGGGAGGAGGTGCGCGGTGAGCGGAGGGCGCCCGCGGGGAGAGAGGCGTCCCTCACCTCACCCCGCAGCATGACACCATTGAACATCCTTAAGAAGTATACCAAATTTTGAATTGTCATTTTTTTAAGCCCGACATATTGAATTGTTTATCATCGTTACTAGAATTAGATTGTTGACGCTGTAGCTGAATCTAGGAACTGGTTAATGATGTTCCGAAGAGCGAAGAGCAGACATAGATACCTTGGCCCAATTATAACTGGGTGGAATATCTCGTCTTAGAGTCTCTTAGATGAGAGAGCGCGGGAGAGAACCCATGCACAAGTTCGAAGGAGAATTCTCTGTTGGTCATCGAGCTTTCGGGCGAAACGAGAGAACCTTTGATGGAGAGCACTCATGCACAAGGATCCTTAAATGATGCTCGAATCGACTTTGCGATGAGTTGCTCCATGAAAGCAAATGCAAGCATCCTGGGCTATACGTACTTGGCAGTTACACAAAATAACAGGATCTATCGAGATGAAATTCTTTCCGGACTTAAATTATAATAAGTCTCTAATCTTACAACGTTTTACATTTTATATTTAAATTCTTAGGATTTATTTAGTTAAAAGATGTTGTTTCCATGTCAAAAATGAAGGTTTAATAGATTAAATATTGGCAACAAAAAAAGCTTTTATTAACGAATCTACGTTTTGGCGAAACTAGCTACGTTCATCGCGCTTCGCAATTATTTTACCGAAATCTGAACATTATTATGGCGCCATTTTTTGAGATTTGAAATTAATATTGATTTTTTATTTTACAGAATGTATAATGAGAACTGAAAGTTCTGTATTTTATTTTCATGTTTTATTTTACAATTTTACGCCTGAGAAATAAAATACGAAATCATCAAAAAATTATAGCCTTGTACTTTAATAACATAGTCGTCAGTACTACTACTTTTAATACATGGCATAAAATTCTGCAGTTCCTGCAAAAATCAAAAAAAGAGAAACAGGTAAGTATGTAATAAAATAAGACATAAACAGCTTGTGATAGAAAAGACTAAATTTTTATTTAAACAATAACATAAAAACTAGTAAACAACAGCAATATTATAAAAATTTTATCCTCAAAAAATAGTTATTTATCATAATAAATAAAAAAGATTTATTTGGCACGTTAATATAATAACTTTATTAAAACTAGAATAAAAATATTTATTGAAAAAATAATGAATGACTAATGGAGGTATAAAATCAATATGAAAGGCTCCACGTGAATGGACTTCTAGTACATTTCTTGACTGATGAGTTCAATGAACCTTGAAAGAGGATATACTGACACCGAAAACAGCGAAAGTAAGGGGAGCACTGAACCATCAGTAGCAAGTTATCGCATGAGTCAGCAAAAGGGAGGGGGAAGTGCGGAATGCTAGACAGGTTATACTTTACAATAAAAATCTCTATCTAAAACTTTAAGAAAATATTGCTTTTATAGAAATATGTATTTTTGTGTTTGTTCTCAAATATTCAATATTTAATATTATTAAATAATAGATTTATATAAAATCTACCTAAACTTTTTTGTAAGAATATTTGATGGCGATCAAAGTGAATTTTATTTTATTGCGCTATGAATAAAAGTTTAATCAAATTCATTAGTAATTAATCTTTTTGAATACATTATATTTAAATTATTTTTGCTGTTAACGATCTACTTTAAGAGGGGATAAAATGTGTAAATAAAACACAATCTGTAACATGTTAATTAAAATCTTATTGAATTCGAAGCTAAATTGGTTTTAATCAATTGTAATTCAGAACAACGCTTTAGTGCATCTTTAAAAGTAATTACTGTTTCAAAAAATGTTATAACGAGGCTTTATATTATTTACTTCTTCGTGCTAAAATAGAAAATTTGTTACACCAATTCATTAAAAATTATTCTGTCACGCTGATATTAACGAGTTTCATTTAATCTCATTAAAATAAAATAATAATAATAAGCTACAAGAATTTTGGTTGCATTATAAAGTTACCTCTGTAATATTATTCACAGTTAAAAGCCCTATTATACCTCGGATAGTATTTTTCGAAATAAAAGACAGAGAGATAAAAATAAAGAAACAGAGTGTGAACGTATTAAAATCGGCGAAAAAATACACAACACTGGATTAGTTGCTTTTGAAATCCCACATTAGTGCATGAAAAATTAATCCTCAAAAGAGGTGGGGTGAGAGAAAGAGCTGGCGCCAACAAGGCGAAAAATAAAAGAGGAAAAATTCGGATAAATCTTCGAAAACGGGCGGGGGGGGGGGGCGCTGGGTTAGCTCAGCTAGCGACGCCACTGGGGGCGCGATCAGACGGCGGCGGGGCCACACCGCTACTGCTTTCGGGGCCGAGCGACAGAGAGAGAGAGAGAGAGAGAGAGAGAGAGGGAGCGAGAGAGAAAAGAGAGCGCGCGCCGTCGCCGAGGGGGCGCCTATCGACCCACTCACACAGTGTGTCTAACTACCCCTTGCGCGCTCGGGTCTCATCCGAGAGGGGAGAGCGCGCGCGGGGGAGAGGGTCGACGAAACGGAGCTGAGAGAGCCGGGCCAACGGAGCTGAGAGAGCCCCCGTGTGTTACACGGGAGATTCGATGTCACCGTGGCGGCGTTTATACGTGCGCGTGCCAAGGAAAGAGACTAGAAACGGAGAAAGGTGTCCTTATGACTAGAGAGAAAGAGAGGGCTGAGGGAGAACGACGGACGAACGCCCGCATGGCGTGATAAAGGCGGCTGATTTGGACATCACGGAGCGAATCGGAAAGGGAGCAGGCCGGAAAGCAGAGACATGGTCATAGGGAATCGCCTTTGCCCAGAGAGCCAAGCATTTCAACAGAGAAAATCAAGAGCGCGCACGGAAATACAAAGATGACACACACACACGCACACATACCCACTCACACACAACACACGAAAGGCTTAAACAAGTTATTCTCTCCTTTATGAACAAGCGAGCCTTGTTAAACGCTGCACAAACGTATGCATAAACTCAGCATGTAAATGTTATAAACAAAAATTACGCTCGTGTGGAGCATTACGTCGTTGTCGACGTCGCTCGGCTCTGCGCATCCGTGCCGTCATAAACGCGTCCCGTGGGAAGAACAATGCGCTCCCGCCTACGCTTTCCTTGAATAATTGCGAGGATAGAGAGATAGATTATTTACTTCTATTTTCGGAGATAATGCACTTTGCACGTCGCGCTCTGACATACGGAAATTTGATGTATGAATTTTGATGCCTTCAGTTAAGTATTTATAAGATGAAAGATTATTAAATGTTTGATATTTGTTTATGCAAAAAACTGTGCTAATATGATAGCTTGAATAGTGTGAATATTACATAGCTGTAAATGGAATTAGCAGAAAGCTGTTTAAAGAAGCATAGAAACAGTCATTAGAACACAAATATGAATAGCGTAGTACACGAAGGTTAAGTGATTGATCTTTGACAAAGTTTAATTGAAAAAATCAATTATCCCCGAGGCTCTCAGATGCATCAACTATTCAAATACATAGATGTATATTTAAAATTAATTAAGACCCTGTTCAAATGAAAATTTTCCACTCTTCTATTCATTTCGGCTCGAACAACCCATACTTTTCTCATAATGACACTTAATCATTGAGAGAGAAATATATCGATCGCAATCTCTTCCATCTCTAGTGTTCCATCTCTAATCAGCCAAATCACAATTGCATTCAAACTCTCCAAAATTAGAGTTGATTTCGCTCTTGACGAGCATTCATCCATCCACTCGTCGGCGGAACGAGAGCGCGAATCGCGCTCCGAATTATAAATAAAATCGCTTTACGGTCTAGGTGGATATAATAAATCAAGGCTCGTCTCCGCTCATTTACAAATCTAATTATCTTTGGCGGCGGGAGAGAGTGGCGGAAGCGGTCGTCGCTCGCTCAGTCAGCTGAAAATACGAGATAATAGAGATTGCGCGCCTTGCAGGGGACACGAGAGGGGGTTGATAAGAGATTCCGTCGCAGGACGATGAAGCGTATACCGGCAAAGACAGAGTGAGAGAAAGCGCAGCGGAAGAGTAACGAGACGTGGGAGGTAAGATCACGGCTGGGAGACATGAAATATACCGAGAGTGGATGAATCGAAACTCAGGTGCACCAACTTGAAAAAATATGTTCCTTTTGTTCATTATACTATATGCACGATATAGCAAGATTAATCTCGATATTGTATTGTCTTGCCTCAATATTCAAGACAATAATCAGTTGTCGATACAATATCAAGATTGTCGTGTCAAGAATGTAAAGAATCTTCTAATTAAAATTTTCTAATCGTAATAAATTATAGCAATAATCGTAATAACAGGGATGCAACCCCCTATTGTTGAAGAAATAGAGAGAAAGGGAAAAATATCATGAAAAAAGGGGAGGATTACTTATTAGTTTTATAATCTCCTCCTATATCCCTTTGGGCCGGCTTACTTAGGTACGTGAGGCTACAGGGAAAGGGTGCGCCGCCCATGGTGGCGCAGGAACTAGACTCTGGCAGGCAGCGCATATATGGCGGGAAAATTAAAATTTCAAATTTGGTATTTATTCATACTTGTGCCGAAATTTTATTGTTTTTGTATTAAACCTAGTATATTTGTATATTTAATTTCGTTCAGTTACATTATTCTTAAAATTCAGTAAATTTGTAACTTAAAAGTTTCTTAAACTTAAGAACATTCTTATGTATGAAACTTAATGAACTTTTACATTAAATTTTGTCTAGTTACGTTGTTATTAAATTTCAGTTACATACACTTTCGGTTATATTATATTTAAATTTCAAGACATCTCTTTTTTAAATAATCGACTTACTATTTTACCTCTGTGTCTTCCTCATTTACGTGAACCTCAGATACTCCGGCTACTTGAGTTTAAGATTTTCGTTAATATAATCGACTCGCTTATTCTCGCACGTCTACGTAACTTCCTTTTTGCGTGGACCTCGCGTTTTCCGGGTATTTGGGTTTGATACCTTTTCTAATGATTGACTTGTTTACTGCCGCACGTCTGCGTAACTCCAATATGATCAAGAATTTCAAGACAAGACAATAATACTTTTCATATTGACTGACAAGACCAAGACAAGAGAGAAATTTTCTAGAATTTACAAGAGCGAGACAATAATTACAGTATTGTCTTGCTCTCGTGCAGCCCTACTTTGAACGTTTCTCGGTAAATTGTCAAAAGATACACACTAATTTTATATTGTCAAATACAGTATCGTAAAATGTGGTTCATCATACAGTTGAATCCTTTGTCATCTCTTGATCTATTCTTTTACATTTGTTTTTTTTATAATTTATTATATAACGGCTATTTTAACGTCATAATCTAAACGCACATAGAAAAAAGTGAATGTATTTATAAAATATTTATACAGTAGAATAGTCTGTAAATGTTAAATCGTGCATTTCTCATTTTCCTTCCTCTTCACCAACACGTACATACACATATTACATCTATCTCTTCTTTCGTTTACCACGAGCCAACAATTTTTGCGCGGGATAAATATTTCTGAGTCAAAAAGCCACAAAGTACAGAAGTACAATAATTCGCGCAATTCACGACAAGCTATTTTCGAGAACTTATCAGGAAAGCAGGAGGATTCAGAAATGCAGAAAGCGCCGCACCTCGGCGCGCACGGACGCGCTTCGGCACACGATGTAATTCGAAGACCTCGTTTTCAGCATGGCGCAGTTCACGCACGGTCCAGGTGCATCGCTGTCATTGTCCCACGGAATACTGGGATACCAAGCCATGAGAGAGAGAGAGAGAGACCTGTATATAGCCGGCCCCAGCTTTCGAACGTTACCCTCACCCTCAGCCCTCTCCCCTTTCCTACGCGCGCCAGTACGAGCTGCACGCTATTACGATCCCCAATGGAATCGTATTTACGTAAATACACGAGAGTCGAGAGAGCACTGGGATGTGCGCCAGTAGCCAGCCAGCAGCTACGAGAGCGAATTTTTCTCCAGCGCGTTTTTTGCCCTCTCCGCGTGGTAGTTTGGCGTTTTTTCTTGACGTAGTTTCGTGGAAATGCAGAAAGAAATAGAGTCAAAGACCATGCACGCTTCTCTTTCATTTTTCATCTTGCCGCCTGCGCTAACGGCCGACGAAAAAGTTTAGAAAGTCATTTTGTAACTGGCTGTGTATGTGCGCGCGATCCGCTACGTTGCGCTACGTTTGCAACGCCATTCATATCGATGCTTTATCGACAGCCGTTCCGGTATTTATAGTACAAACGGGGGTTATAAATGATGGGGCCGCGCCGCCACTCTGCTCTGCTCCGCACGAACGCCCATGCGAGAAAGTGAAAATCTGTTTTTCCGCTTTTTTTGCAATGGTGCGTCAATAAAGCGCTGACTCTGTTTATGGCTTTTAATTTCCCTAGAGGTAGAGAATGAATGAGTTTTTTTGAAGTAGAGAATGCCTACTCGCCCTCGGACAAAATAATAAATGGCAAACATTAAAATTAATGTAAGTATTAAAACTCAACTTGACGCTTTTCTTCATTTTACGATTGAGAATTATGATAGCTTTATTTTTTATGCCGATGATATCCAATTTTCTCATTTTTATGAAACCGATATATATATATATATATATATATATTTATCAGCTGCTCTAGAAATATTATGGTGTATTAAAGTTGCATGTTGACCTGTAAATAAAGATATTATCTGCAAATTTTAGTGCCTTACTAAGTAGAAACAATGCTTGTAGTTAAAAAGAGAGTTTTTAGATAAGTTTAGAACAAAATTATGTATAAAGAAATTTACCAAAAATAATTTTAAAACTATTTGGCTACATCACCCGTACTAGAAGGCCTATCGATAACAACTTCTTGTTCCAACTTTTAACAAATATTTTCTGTTTAGGTAAAGAAGCTTCTTTTACTACGATTATTAAAAAAATTAGATAAATTTAAAGATTGCTGCACTGATAGATTATGCCCCTTATCATTCGTTAATCTTCTTTTTATAAGACTCATTAGTCTCCCAAAAACCAAATAAAATATAAAATTCTCTTTCTCTGGATATCTCATTAAATATAATAAAAAAACAGAAATTTGAGAATAAAATCATTTTACGCTGTAATATTCCTCGTAATGCTATACACACACTCTCAGTCGCGTATTCCGTTTCTCCGATTCCATAATAGGAATTTCAAGGGCATAATTAAATTAGGGGCGGGCTCGTGCCCACGCCATCCTCCATATCTCTTCCCGTGGAAGCCTCTCCTACCTCCACTCGCACTATCTCCACCGCTTTTTTGCCCTCCCACGCTTCGCATTATCCCTCGCGCACGTCCTCGATGAATTTCCGCGTCCCTTGCCTCTATCTTGCATCCGGTCCGCATTTACCTTTCAAAGGCCCTCTCTCGTGCTTCACCCTTTCTGACCACTTCACTATACGCTCCGACCCCCTGTTTATATGGCCTCACGAGCGCAGCAGAAAGTGCGTACTCTCACAAGTAATTAAACAATCATCCTGAAGTGCGCGCACGCGTAATTTCCTTATAACGGCGCAAAAGCGCGCTGTAATGCGCGAAAATGGAGATATAGTCAGAGAGAACGAGAGAAAGAATAAATGAAAAAAAGCACCAGCAAGTCGCGCCAAATTGAATGCCAAATTGCCGCGCGAGTCGCTAGTGCAAGGGGATTGAATTATTCTAATGCGTGGATTTTGAATTTCAGTCGCGGAATTTCGCTAAACGTAAATTCTGTTGATTTCGTATTCGGTCTGTTGCTAAGGTACTTATACGATTGCTCACTTAATATTAAAGAAATAATCTATTAAATTACATCTTAAATTAGATACAACAAAAGTTCTAGTATTATTTGATTAATAAATGATATATTATATTCATAAAGTGCCACTTGAAGTTTCGAGTCTATACTGTTATTATCCTTGAAATCATGGATTATTCGAATATAAGGAATCTCATTCGAGTACTCTTATTATTACATCAATAAAAGTAAAACTATATTTTTCAAAAATATATTGAAAATGATAAAAAAATTTGTTACAAAAAGCTATAAGAAACAACTATTTTTTATAACTCAATTAGTTTTAATAAAAAAAGCTAACACCTTATTTCATGAAACGTTAATATTGTATTACATTTGGTATGAAACATAGGAAAGAATTACAATAACTTTTTACTGCGAATGCGTTCATTTTCCATAGAACTTTTACGAACTTCTTATTATACTTTTTCTATATAAAAAGTGTGTTTTCGTTTCAATAAAAAACGCAACGGCGAGCCGTAATTTTTGCGAGCTCGCAAGATTTGACTGTACGCTGCCCGGTGGTATAAAAAAGTGCGCACCTGAAGCTCATTTCGCAAGCTTTGAAGTTCCAGACATCTGATTAAACGCGTATTGCGTTTTTTATTACAAGTCCCGCGTGTGTAAATTTCTGAATTTCCAACTGTACGTCTCACTATATTCAGGAAAGTCATTATTTTTTTTTCACTTATTTCAAATTATTTTGCAGCAACCATAGTAATGAAACTGATGCGAAGGAATACTTTATGAAGATTTCAAGTGCTGATTATCATCATAAATTTTATGTAGGATAATGGTATATAAGATTTAGCAAAACTTTTATTTTCGATTTTGTAAAATTTGAATCACTGTTGTCGATATATAACATTTTTCCTCTTAAAAAACGCTTTAAGGGATAAAAGCGTACATTTTTGCGAGGTGATATTTCAGAGAACCAAGTCTTCACACTATCCAGGCATGGTAGTGAAGAAACGGGCGAATTTTATTTTACGCTTGGTAACCTACAGTAATTTGCTTTTTTCGACCGAGTCGGCCCCCGGGGAGAGAGCGAGAGGCAACGGCTGGCCAGCCGGGAGATTAAACCAATTTCATAGGTGCATCGAAATGCGGGCAAATAACGAGAGGCTACGCTAGCAGCAGTGGAAGCCGAAAAAAGTCGGACCGACAGAGAGTGAGAGAAAGAGAGAGGAGGGGGGGGGGGTATGGGGGTGGAAGAGAGTTAGGAAAACGTTGAAATGACGTGAACGTACACGGGGGGTGCAATTGCAGTGGAAACGGCTTTGGCCGTGCATCGTGCTTTGGCCATGGGATCGCGTCACTAACTGCAACGATGGTATAGAGAGAGAGGGAAAGGGAGACGCAAGAGGGAGGGAACGAGCGATCAATCTATACGGAGGGGGAGCAAACGTGGGAGGGAGCCGTGGAGTAACGCGATTGTATTGGATTAAAGAAGCTCAATTGAGTTGACAAGTGGAACGAAATTCCCGGAGCTGTTTATCCGGATGATTTATCATTCGCGGACTATTGATAATTTTTTCTTCTCTTTCAGTTTTATCTCGATTTGTTCGTTTTCTTTCATTCAAAGGAAATGAAAAATGCGTTCTTTATTTACATACACACGTATTTCTCGATTCTAAAAAATCGGAGAATTTTACTGTGACGATTGTATACAAATTTATGGATGGACCGTCAGACAAACTACCAGCAGAATATTTTATTTCGCGGTTACAAATTTGCATACTAATTTTTATTGAAAATTTTCCCTGTTCATAGAAAGTAGATTAATTGTGTTAAATATACCGCAATAGAATGAGAAGGCATCTTCAGAGGGGCATAAAATATAAAATGCCCGAAACGTTGGGAAATTAACAATTAAATTTATTCACCTCCATTGCCAGCTGGACCATTCGATTCCTTTTCATCAACATTAAAATATGATTGCTGTTATTTATGTCATCAATTATCATTTTTAAATTAAAAAATAATAACATTTTCTAATAAAGAAAAAATAAATATACTTTGTTCAACAAACAATCATCATTCTTAAATTTAGCAAAATTTTACTAACATCTCAAGTTATTTTTTTTTCAACAACTAAGTATACCTACAGGGATTGTAAAGTTCTGAAAGAAAAATTTGATCTCGATCAGATAATCTTGGCATTGCAATATACGTATCCGAAACGTTCGTTGCAACCTGACTAAAACATTACTAAACTCGAGACACCGCCACCACTTCGCTATTATTCTCTCTCGCGAATTGAAACACACTCACGCTCCTCTCCTGTAATTTCATTACGCTTCTGTCTCCTTCGGCTTCCATCGCCGCTGCCATGGAATAATTTCAGGTCGCACGTTTCTTCACTCCCACTCGCGTGCGCGAGGTAAGCAGTCGAAGCAAAGCCAGTCGATAGTCAGCCAATTTCTCGCGCAACTTTACGGGACCATTATCCAAGAGCGCAGAAACGCGCTAAATAAAATAATACAGATGCAAGGCGTGAATAAAAGATAAAAATCTTCTGTAGAAATAAAAATGAAATTGCCAGAGATAGAGAAAGTATCGAGTGTATACCAAACCAATGGCTGTTTTCCGTCTACCAAAGTGATTGCTCCTGCCACTCCTGCCAGAGGCTTTCGCAAAGGAAATTCTCTTAAAAACTTGGCCGTACTGTAAAGTTGAAAAACAATGAAATTTCGAAGCGTAATGCGTAACGAAAACACTTGCCTGCTCGCGGATACTGTGCGCGAAAATTTCATCAGAAGAGCAACGTTAGTGCTACTGCTGGACCGAGGCACAGTGTTGCCGTGCAGCACGAAGGCATATTTTCTCTCTCTCTCGCTTGCTCTCCCTAGTTGCCCTGTTACCGTTACCGTAAGTATTAAACATCGTTACGGGGCCGCAAAATAGTCTGGTATAAAATCGAAATTGCACCCCAGAGAGGCACGTGGGCCGGAAGAGCGCGCGGGCGAAAAAAGGGAGAGAGCAAGAGCAGGAGAGGAGGTCCTTTGAATACAAATTAAATGCGCCTCTCCGTAAAATCTCTTCTGCGCGAACGCTCCTTCAGACTATTACGCGTTGTCAGCGGGGCCTTTCACGTTTGCGTGCACAAATGACAGAGCTCTTTAATTTCAAATGGCTCTTGAAACGAAAAGAGGAGGCGAAGAAGAGTGGCGGATACAATAGTTTTGGCGAATGTACGGCAGTTGCTACTATGCCGAGGCGGAGAAAATTAAACAAAATTTGCTCTGGAATTCCTTAACTTTTTCACATTTACTGATTTAGCATTTCATCTTACAACAGAGACATCGAAAAGCTGAGTACATCTATTTGTTTTTTAAACGTGGTATATTGTTATGATTATATTCAGAAAACTAATTATAAAAAATCTCATTATAACCTTTTGTGATTCTGCTAAAAATAATATGATTTAGAAATCGTGAGTTCAATTTTTAACAATTTTAAAAATACGATTTTACGCTTTATTAAAATAAATGTAATATTGATTGGAAATTTGGCGCTTAAAGGTTTTCGTGATAACGTTTGTCTAAAATTGCCTGAAGCTGTACGTTATTACATTATAAATGCGAATGTAGTGCATTTTGTTTGCATTCGAGAGAAAAATAAAATAGTTATATTAATGAAATAATACACTACATAATAATAAATAATAATAATAAATAATAATCTAAATAATATCACATGCATATGATACAAATGTGTACGTTGTATTCACTTAAAGTCGTACAATGTATATTAATTATTTACCTAACAAAAAAGTTTCATTGTATGATTAGTAAATAATTTGTTGCGCATGATATATCAATAAAAATCAATAATTCACACATTGATTTACCTGATTTATTATTATCATTTTTTAATAACAACATAAATGAGCGTGCATTATCGTTCGAGTGAAAAGAGATTTTAAAATTCGAAAACGTACGCGCGCCTCGGTTTTACAAAATTTAATGGAACCACTCGTCCGCATAAACTTCCAATTACCGGCTGAAAAAGCAACCAACGATAGATGACACTCTGACACTCGCAAGCTCGCGTACACAAACAGAAGTGATTAAAATATTAAAGCTCGTATTTGAGCTGAAGAGAGAAAGAGAGACAGAGTGTCGGGCGAGAGATGTATCGTGAAACGATAATATGCAAATGTAGCGGAGGTACACGATCGAATTACAGTAATTAATATCAGTCCAACGACACAGAACCAAAGCACGCCTGCCAACCGCGCCGTATCTCTTTCCGCATTGCCGAAGCGGATTAACGTGTATATACATCCCTCCCAGTGTATCTCTACCTCTGTACCACCCGGAACAAATTCACGAGATACCGCGCGCGATGGTCTCGTTTCCGGGGCGAGCGCCGTTTTCCGTCGGTCAGTCAATTCCGAATATGAATCCCCGTGAGATGCATGCAACACGAATATCCACTCGCGCGATTGACGACCGCACTTTCTTGACGAGTCGTGCCTTCTCTAATGGTCGCGCACGCGCGCTTGTTTTGTTTCAACTGGACGCCCACAGCGACGAGAACGAGACACTTTCGATTCTGCGTTCTAATTGCGCGGAAATCGTATTCGGCAATTACGAAAAATCCTTCGCTGGGTTGGGGTCGGCTTGAAATCGAGGTCAATGCGTTTTTATCCGAGCGCTCGTGCTAAATGTCCTCTGGGTGTGACTGCGTGCATCGGCCTCGAATTTCTCTTTTTTAATATGTTTTTCGTATTGTTAATTGACAAAAAGCAAAAACTACAAGACAGTCTTATGTAGTCATTTTTGGCAAAATAGAACGAATTAGCGTGTGATTTTAAATTATTTTTTATTCAATGCAGCGAGTTAGGGCAGAAATTCCGAATCGATACACTTCAGCAAATTGGACAAATAAACGGCTCAGTTCAATGCGTACATTGTGTAATTCGCTAAATATACTGGTATTCATGTTCCATATGGTACTACAATTTTTTAGTAATAAACCATGTTGTAATTGAAAGAAGTTCAAAACAGTATCGTGTAAAAAAGTTATGAATAAACAATTTAGATTTGTATAAAGGTTAAATTAAAGTACTATCGTTGTACCGGTACAACCAGAATTGCGGATGAAGAGATTTACAAAACCAAAAACAAATAAGCAATTTACAATTTATTCTTTCTCTTTAAATATGATTTCACAGAAAAATACGAGTGTCCTGTGATGCGCTTTCTATACAAAGCTTGGTCGCTTTCTTAACAATCAGTTTCATTTGTTTGCTTCGACCTTAAAATTCAATATGATTCTAATTTATTTAAACAATGTAAATTTTACTTTATTTAGCTCTATCCGGAACAATCGTGTTATTAAGATTTAGTAAATTATACGAAAATACGGTAGCCAATACCCGAAAAATAATCAACAAACTGTATAAAGTAATAAGAATATAACAAGATTTTGCAATTTGTCTGTTTAAACAGAGATAATTAATTTTTTTATTTAGAAACAAATTATGATGTTTTATTTTTAACGTAATTTCGCGAGAATGGCTTTGATCTGTAAACGTAATTTTCGTTGAAATTCGATTTAGTGTCATTTGACACTTGAAATTTGATACATTTGAAACAGATTGTGTGTGTCCGCTTTGATAATTTTGAAAATATAAAAATTGATTGAGAAATGTGAAAAATCCAATACAGAAATCTGCAACTTATCTACCGTTTTTGAGGTAGTATCATGTCGAAATTTCAGTTCATTTTCCCATGAACTTATTCGTCTTGGCTTTAATAATTAATTTAATGGAATAGTAAATTAAGTTTGAGTAAGCTAACGGCCGGTGGATTGGTAGCAGTTTCTAAAATGTAATAATAAATATTCAGGTTGTTCTAAGTAATACACTAATAATTCTAACAATTTTTCTTCATTAAACTTTCAGAAGTGTTGAAAAATAAGTTTTTTCCTAGACTTTAAATGTGAAAGAAAAATGACGTTTCTGTTTATAACGTAGGGTCAGAGGGATTGTGGTAAAAGACAAAACTCGCCAGAACAGTAATTATAGCGGTCTAATTAGAGATGGCCGCTTTTTACTCATCCACGTTAGCCGTGACGAGAAAACTTTCTACGAGCCACTCATCTATGCTACTCTTTCATGAACTCTTACGCGCTTGCTTCGAGCGAAAAACCGAGCGTATTTCTTTGACGAGACAAATGACCAAAATAAGTCGGAAAGAAATTTTTTACTCAAATAAATGTGAAAGACTGGGTAGTTAATCACTCTAGGCACGCTTCATGTTCTTTTATTTTATTAAACATTCTAACAAATATATATTATACTGTAGTACATTTACCCTTATATAATACTAAATTGTAAGTTTAGAAACTATTATCCGAATTTTTTTCATAAAGTATTAAATAATGAAATAAAAAATAAAATCTGAATATGAATACGATATTAACATAATTTAATCTAAATAATCTCTTTTACTTTCCATTTCAAATCTTCAAACCTTCTTTATTGTTAAGATTAAAACATTTACTTGTTTTGAATTTTACGATTATGCTTAGTTTATAAATTTTCTTATAAATCACAAAAATCTTAATACATTTAATGTAGAGCTATGTAGAAAATAACTTTGATTAAATTCATACTTCACTTTCCAATTGCTAACGCCTATCAAAGCTGTCTTAAACTTTCTGACAAGCTCTCTAAGTAATTTTATTTCGACAATTCTTCCTAACATTGAGTTTTTAAACTATAATAACTCCAAAAGTTTCATTCTTCTTTAAGAATAATATTGGTCTAGGCATACTTAAGAATAATTTTTAAAGTGATATCGGAAATTGTGTTACGATTCTCACTAAAACAAACGTTTCTGATTTGATGTATAATTTATGGTTGTAGAATCGCCACTTTTTATTATCTTTTAATCAACTTTATATTAACACTAACTGTATATTTCTTTATTCCACTATTCAATATTATTCAAGTTGTTATATTAGTTTATAGCAATGTAAGTAATAGAAATACTTTCATATGGTCAGATAGTTATTTTAAATTATTTTAACCCCTCAAATAGTTTTACCTTTATTTATTCCATACTATATTATAACAAATATTATATTAGGCTTTGAGTTGAATTAATATTGTAACTAATGATGCATATTCTGCTCTAAAGTATGCCTAATATATGCGCGCTCTTGAGAAGTATTCATGTCAGTAAGGGGCCATTAAGTATCCATATTGTATCAAAAGCTAACTTTTGAAAAGAGTACTTGCGCATAAAATTATCAAGAGCTCCAATTAAACGCATGCTCTTCAATATGTTCAACATACTCATCTCGATGAATAACAGACAATTACTTACGCGTATCAAATAGACCATTACTACGGATTTTGTAGGAAAACTCACCTGAAACAGAAACAAAAACAATTATTAGTAAAATTATAAATCATAAATTATAAGAAAATATATAAATATCTCCTTACTACAGACTTCCATTAAACAGATTATCTTTTGTTTTAATTTTTAATACTTCTACGAGATAAAATATTGACTATTATTCCGTTTTACTGATATCCGCTTTCCTATTAAAAATAGTTTATTAAGAAACAGGTGCAGCTAAATGCAGCTTTTTAGATTAGACTTTACGTCGTTTAAAATAAGTTAAAAAATAAAATAACATTACAATAAATAAAATTGAAGTTTTGGAAAAACATACAAATTTTGTAAGTAATTTCGTAGATGTTATTGTTACGGATGAACAAGTCATATTTCGTGTTGCCATCTTAGTAGAATACTCGGATTTGCAGATGAAGATGAAAGCAAAGAGAATAACTGAATAAAGTTTTCTCGAAATATTTTTAGTACCACAAAGCTTTTCTCATGAAGAAGCAATTCTTAGACTTTTTTCTTATTAAATATTTTAAACTTTTTTCTTATTAAATAACTTGAGCAAATTTTACTTTCTCAATTAATTACTTTCTTATCTTAAGCATGTTTAGAGGTTACATGCAGCCAACAATTTTAAATTTTTTCAGTATTTTTCGGTGAGCATTTTTTCGAGAAAATCATTCTTCAAAATCGAGTTTTCGACATAGGCTCTTATGGTAGTGAGATGGTCTTTGAATATAAAAATCCCTTATGAAAAAAGCATAAATAAAGTTAAAAAAAACCTTCATTTTCATAGAAGAATAATCAAAGAACAAAAACACAAAGGGACCTTAGTCGTTTATCAGGCATTTGGGAAAGAAGTAAGTGAAAACGTAAACACGACGTCGAGTTCGTTGGCAACGTGAGGAGGTGCGCGATGAGCGTGGAGCTGCCGCGGAGAGAGAAGACCCCTCTACGGCATGGCACCCTTGAACCTCATTAACTTTTATATATCATAGATTATGTGAATATTTCACATTTTACATATCTATTTTAAGATAATTAATATAAATAAAAAATACATTTGCCTCAAATGCCTCTTTCTTCATCCCTTTCTCCCTTTCCCTCTGTGATTAACTTATCCTCAGAAACATTTTGTGCAATACTTTGACTACAATATTACTTTCACTATATATCTTCATCATTTCATTATGTATTTCGTATCGTCATGAAATGATATGTAAAATGAGACACATAACGATTTGTCCACTTTTAGGCATGAATCTAAAGCTATCTCTTTAATCATAGTGCTACAAGTTGAAGTTGCAGAAAAACAAGTGTATACCTTCATCATACATTTAACCCATCTGTTAACCCAGTTCCCAGTTATTGGAAAAACATCGATTCCAGCCACTTGGTGCTCAATTCGTGCACAACGATTTAACAAGTTTAAGGTTACTCCCACCGAAGAAAAAAAAGGAGTCCAACCTGTTTTTAACAGTTGACAAATTCAATTTTCATCCAATCAAATTTAATTACCATTCCTCGTGAGAGGAATGCAGAGGATCGTTGCAAGAGAAATTGCATCACACCTCACAAGCTCGCAGCAAGCTTCGGCGCCAACGAAAAGGTGCAAAATGAATATGTCACTAATTACTCCCAGATGAATTACGGGCAAACTCCGTGCTACGCACACGGGGGGGGGGGGGGGGGGGGGGGGGGGGGGGTGGGGGGGGGGGGGGGGGGGGGGGGGGGGGGGGGGGGATATTAACACTATGTTAATTAAGCACGCGCTCGCGTCGAGATCGTTCACGCCAGACACGTATTTCTTAGGCGAGTATAGCAGCCGCGCGCTATTGTTGCATGCATATATGTATACACCCATGCACACAGACTGTCCGTCCGTCTGGCGTACTCGCCCATTGAATCGGCCACCCCCCATTCACCCCTAATGTAACGAGCAGCGACGCATTGCCGCGGGTTATATCGCGTTGTGTGAGCGGGCCGCGTCATGTTCATCGTCGCGATCAGAAGGAGCAACGCAATTAAGGCCGTGCCGCACAAACTAATTGAAAACTCGAGCGCGCGAGCGCGGGCTCAGGCGCCGCTGCTAAATAGCGAAACTCCGGATTCTTTTTAATAAGCCTCCGAGTTTATCGGGTTGACTTTTTTCCTTCCCCAAGCTCTATGCTGGCCAGCGCGGAGGAAACGAGAGGGCCGGTAACTTCTGTAATTGTTCGGTGAAATTGGCCAGAGCTGGAATTAATTGGTAATCAATTGTTCGGTGTTTTTAAGTGCCCATTGGTATTTTTCTTTTCTCGCGCGCTGTACTGACCTGTTTTATTTCCGCGCGCGGCCCGGAAATTGAGAGAGTTATCGGTAAAAACAACTGCCGGAGATGTAGTCGTACTGTAAGTATTATTGATGATATCAAGAGTAATAATCCGGTATCTTGTAGTGGAATGATAATTATTTTCAATAGGACTTAAAATGGAAAATAAACTTTATCAAGAAATTCATCAGTGTTTAACAATTTGTTTGTAGTAAAAAGTTCTGAACAAGACATTATTGCAATTGCAGAATTATAATTGTACGATTGTCAACGTGGCTTTCTCCTACTTGAGAAAAACTTTTTACTCGTTATTTCTCAATTTAAAAAGAACAGCCGCTTTATAAACTTGTAAGAAGTTATCGTGCACACTGAATTGCACTCAAGACTAGCAATACGAGAGCATTGTCGGAAGTACTACAGGTCTCTCCTATCGAAGGATTATTAACAAGACTTTTATCCGTTAAAAGGATAAGTTAATGGTCGTGAAACAAATTGAATGCCTTGTCACCATAACGAACCAATACTTTTGCGAAAAGTTTCCTGAATTAATATGATTTGGGAATATTACAAGCGCAGATATATAGAATGAAACATATTTCGTATGCAGCGTGAATAAACATTAGCCGAAATAACAGGTCCGAAAGAGAAAAACGTGTTACCACCGCCGATGGAATAACGATGAAATTCCGCGGTAGAGAAGGACGACCTTCTCCTCCACTGGCAGCCCTCGCGCTCGAGCTTCACTCGTCTTTCTCTCATTTAAAGCTATATAAGCACACACTTTGAATAATGAGATTCACGGCCTGGAGGAGGTGGCGCGAAAGATAGAGAGAAAAGAAGAGTATAGAGCGCCCCAGCGAGTGGCTGCCATGGCGCGTTCCATCTCACAAAGGGAATCGCGAAAATCCAGTTCGCGGGAATTCGAAGGAACGCGCATCGCTCTCTCTCTCCGCAGCGTTATTGCGAGCGCAGTCGGGCGCGCACGCGCGTCCGCTATTTTATTCATCCCGACGACGTGCCGTTTCGATTCTCTCTCCCCTCCCTGCTGTCTAATAAAACAAAGTCTTGCAGATTTTCACCGAATCTCTCTTTGTGTGTCTATTCTCTTCTTGCTCGAGCTTATACGTGTGTATATATATATGCCCTTCGGAACCGCAAGATTGAAACGAAAAGCCGTGTACTCTCTCCCCTTTCCTCCGGCACCTACCAGATTACTATTTGCCCAGTCGACTTTATATGGGCTTCTTCGTTTTGTACATACGCGCACCGAAGTCGACTACTCCGTGAAGATACAACGCGGGGGTTGAAAACCCCAAGAGCGTTTAAGGCTCTCTGACTTTAGACGGATAAAGTTTTTGCGCGAGCGCCCAGACCGATCCGGGACCGGCTTTCGATGCTCTGCCGTGTACGCCATGACAGCGCCGACGTTTTTCTATCTAGCAACGAATACCGCGTGTCCCGCATTGGTGTGACAGCAGAAGGGCTGCATCCAGAGCTTTTGGGAGAGAGGAGAGATAGGGGCAAAAAACAAATACGGAGAGAGAGAGAGAAAGGACATCAGTCGGATATGCTTGACAGTAAGCGAAACTGTGATATAGGAGAAACAAAATTTTTAGAAAAATAAATTCCATCACAAAAAATCAATCACTTATTTAAATAAAGAATGCTATTAATATTCCTTCGCACGTAACAATACTAAAATCAATTATTATTCAGAAATATTTTTGTTCTCCACTGATAATAAAAATTATGTGAATATTCATAACATTAATTCATATCGTACTTGCATAATCCTTTTTTAGTAAGAAAATAATTATGATTTTTGATCATGTCCCATCTAGGTTAACTTACTTATATTAAACCAAATATCAAGAAAGTATATGAAATTAATTTTGGCTTATGGAGGAAATAAATTATTGAGTCCAACTTGTGGTACAACTTGTCTTGGCCCATTACCTAAATTGATTAGCTGTAACAGCTAGCGTTATATGAGTCAGAAGATCATAATAAACTAAAAACTATGCAAGCAGCAAGACTAAACTTTTTTTTGTATTGATGAATAAATGAACGTCCATTATACCTGATTTTGGTTATTGAATTTTCCGTAAATCAGGCAATCTTCTTTATTTACACTTCTGAAATTTTGTAACATCACACGATTTTTCATTATAAAAAGAAATTGTGAAAATAAGAAGTTTAAGGGAGTATCCTCGATACGTCGCGAGTCAGTTGAAAGAACACTTCGACATGTCATTGACTCACACAGTAAAAGTCGTAAGTTTGGCAATGTAGTATCATATTATATGTCTGTGTGATTCTAACCTAATTTAATAGTTCAAGAGAACGTGTGATACTCGAGAAAGAGACCCTGAATGATAATTTTGAAAGCAGATATGAATCTGGGATAAATTTCTGCATATCTCAGAATTTTTTCAGAATTTTTTCATTTTGCAATGTTTTTATATAATTACTAGAAAAGGTACATTTTTCCATAAAAGCCCATGTTATTCAATCACGGATTTCTTGCTTCTGAAGCTCTCAATCTTCACAAAATTTAAACCAGAGCTTCAGTGCACTTCAATACAGCTGTCACCCAAATATCAAACAATTTTCATTTTAAATTCTATTACAGAGGGCATTCCCTTAAAAAATTTTTGTACCAATTGAACCTTGTAATCACCAAATTTTATTACGTTATTGATTCAGAAGCTGTTTCAATAAATTTGGTATTTACCCAGGCTTAAAATAGAAATACGCAATAAAAAGACTAGAGTTACATGTGTTACTTTTGGTAGCCAGGGTCGTAAGTACCCTTAATAACTAAGGTCTGAAACCACACCCTTAAGATATACATGCTCATTCAACCCTCTTCGGCAGTACTTATCTAGGCGCACAAGTGTCTTGTTGAAAGCTTGTCTTTTTTAAGAATAGAGAACTGCGCCACTTTTAATAGGCAGCAACGTAGCTATCAGTTATTTTTAAATACGTAGATATTTGAAAAAAACAAGAGAAAAACTCAAAATCTCATCGGATAATTAGTAGTCAAACTAAAAACCAATCACAAGTTGATATTTTTTACGTTATAACAAAATGTTTGTTCAAATGCCTTAGATTTTATGCATTTCTTATGCTCATATTACGTTAATAATTTTTCATTAAAATTTTTTTTCGAGTTCGCGTAACTGTCGTTCTTTGATGACAAATCTATATATTTCTTGGGATTAATAGTTCATTTAATGGAACAATAATTAATTACTAGTAAATTAGTGCTATTCAAATCGCTTGCGATATTCAATTCTACTAAAAGGGACTATTACCTTAAAATTTGCAGATATTTTATCTTCTAGGTAATTTTTAATCCTATGGACAATGAACGATGGCAAAACAAAATATATTTAAATGTCTGATAATTTATTTTTAATCAGGGTTGAAAATTGGGCGTTGAAAAAAAGAGACATCAGAGTCGATTACAGATTCTTATATCGAATTTTTTATGTTTATTATCTTTTAAAGAAGAAATACAAATTACATGTTCTACCCCTTTTCAAAAAGATTCTTTTGCAATACACTAGCGAGCATATTTTTCGAGCATTTGCTTAAACATATTATCAGATTAAGAAATCTACGACATATATAATAATTAAAGTGGTGATATGGCGAATAAATGATTAATAGATCCTAGAGATAATCTTGCCGTCTAAGTTCTTTATGATTATTACAGACTTCTTTATGATTATTACAGACAAAAGTTGATTGTGAAAAATATGTTCCTTTATATTATGGAGCTATTAATTGTTTTCATGTAGAATTAAGTGATATATGAAGCAAAATAATCATCTCATGACCTATTTTAGCTTAATAGAAATCAATGATTCAGATACTACCTCATACATCATATTGCGTATGAAAGTCTAATATTAATGATCGTAACAGAGCCCAAAAAAACTTTAACACTCTTCAACCACTTCTCCGTGATGATTGGCACATCACTGAAACATCTACTAACACACCAGAGATCCCACACCTGCCATCGGGACACATAAAAGCGTTAGAACAGCCTGCCGCCATATAAAGCGCTTACTCTCACGCCCGCGTTAAAAAGGGTATCCTGATTATTTCACAAGTGAATTGTTTTACAGCCGCCGTCGCGTCCCTCTATAGAACCTTCGAAACCCTGGGGAAAAGTCTCTCCTCCAGCTCCTGTCGACCGGTACAGCCGCATCGCCGACGGAATCATATAACACACACACGCGCGCGCGTCTATCGCATAAATCTTTTACATGTGGCCCTTTGCGCAGGAGCGTACGCGCAGCCCTTTTCGAGCTTCACGCGGTGCTTCGGAACGATAAATCTCGCGCTCGGTTTCTTCCGTCGGACGCGAGCGTAGATTCACCCGTTCGATCGCAGCTCGACAAGAAAGGACTTTCTTTCACCATCCATCTATCTCTCGTTCTCTCCCTCGCCCCCTCACTCTCGATCTCCGTATCTCGCTCTTGGTTTATCGCGCGCATGCACCCCGAATTTTCACAAACCACGGAAAATTACGCGCACCCGCGCGTCTGGGAGATGAGAAAAATAACAGGAGGGCGGAGGGGGTATATTTCTTCAAAATTTGACGCGAGTGACTATCGCTGATTTACTGTAGACGCTTTGTACAGCGCGCGGAAGCTGTATAGCAGGCTGGGGCAGGCTATACGCGGCAAAATTTCTGAAGGGCCATTCCTTTCCTCGCGGTATTAAATTCGCCCGTTGTGGTACGCGCGCTTATTCCTTTTTTTGCCATTTTTGGATGAAAGAGTTTGATGTAGCACGACGTTTAAGTAATGAGAAGTAATGAAAAAATGCTGAAAAGTACAAGAAAAAAGTCCGCTTATTGTGCTGTCTTTTATTACTTTGACATTATGCCGTTCAAAGATGAATTAACTGTGTTTAATATTACTTTATTATAATGTTAATGATACTCATAATAGTATTAAAATTAGGCATTTTCATAATATTACGTGACAATATAAGCTAATTAAAAAAATGTTTAATTAATGCCTTGGATTTTAATAATTTATACAATAATGCCTTCATGCAATGTAGAAGTATTTAACCATAATATAATTAACGCTGTAAATATATCGTTAATTCTCGACTTGCATGCATAAGAGATATGTGAAACTTGACTTGTAGATAGATGCACTCATAAGTTTAATGTATACTAAAATTATTCAATTAATATTTTCTTATATACATTATGATCATTAACAATTTATTTATTAGTAAGTAGACAGTGAAATATTTTTCCCGTATGAAATCATGTTAAGTACTATTGCAATATCGCGACATATCAATCAATTTGTTCGTAGTACATTTACGAAAAGTCGGACTCCGGTGATTCGCTTTTCGCTTCTAAAGGAGAAAACTCGAGGCAGCTTTTCCTTCTCCACAGCTAACACACCCACGAATTCTTTCATTTCCGGGGGCCGCAGGCCGAATTCTTCTTCCTCTCGCCCGGAAGACGTATGAACGGCCAATTGAGCGGACAGGACTGCTGCGGCACAGGACTTAAAACACAATTGACGTAACAAGTTCGGCGCGAGGCCGCTTCTTTTTTCGTCTCTAAGTCGAAGCCTCGCCGCCATTGTATTCTCCCGGGAATAAAGAAACAGAAAAGGAGGAAAAAGAAAAGATGACTTACAAAATCCTCCACGCGAGACATCCACTCTTGATATATCAATATAGTTAATTCGTGTCGAAGGTATAAGAGGTAGGTAGCAGCGTGGGAAACGATATCCGTAAGGGAGATAGTGAGACGAAAGTGAAAGAGCTTGCAGCGAAATGTGATGAATCGTCTGCACGCGACGACGGCGTTTATTCATAGACAAAAAAGTAAAGTAATTTTATGAAATGAGATATTTTATGAAAATAAACGGTTATAGCTCGAAAAAACCTAAAAAAGTCATACGATTGCATTTAAATTGATTAAATTAGTTGTTTTTAGTCAACGACGTATAGCGTCCGATCGATAAAACAAACTATTTCTAGTTTAATAAGCGTCCTAATTTTTACGGCAGAAAAGTTAAAAGTATATAGCCTCGTTACTTTGTCGGGGTTAGTTGACGTCCACATATACACCCGAGCTTAAAATTTTTTACAGAAAATAAGCTACTCTACTGAAACAAAAGTTATTTTTAAATTTGGAAGTAGGCCTTGTTAATAAAGATTATCTATATTTGTTTTTTCCTAAAAGGAAATCCTGTTACCGTGATAATTTTTAAAACGGCCAGTGGTTTGATGTTTTTCTGCATTATACGGGTTTTTACTTAAGAAAAAAAAAATATATTTTCAAAGATATATCTGTGTGAATACATATCCTGAATTTATACGATCAAGATATTTTCTGTCTGTATTTATGCTATTCATTGTTCAGCTACTTTTGAGAAAAAAAAATTAGAATAAATGAGTTCACCTTTATCCATTCATTCTCGAGTCCATCCCAAAAAGTGAAAAAAAATATATTTACGCATAAAAGGATAAACGTGTGCTAGATATCTAAAAAGGCCCAGATAAAGAAGTACAACGATAATTTATCAACGTGCACAAGTGTAGCTTTTAGAGCACGATTTTATAAATGCTAAGAATGTCAAAAGCCTCTGCAGAAATTGGAAAGGTTTCGGCAAAATTTGAGTCCATCACTCCACGACTAACGCCAACTCGCCTCCTCAAGGTTACAGCGCGCATGCACTCTGTGCCAACGGCACCTCCGCTTCGGCAAGTTACGCCTATACACTCAAGCGCGAATAAACATCGTTTTTGTTTTCGCTTGATGGCTTGCAGGAGACAAAAGCAAGTGTTACGGGTGCTGTGCGACGGCCGGGAGAGC
>JAPYZO010007354.1:0-13999 GCA_030522905.1 Torymus flavipes | reverse complement strand
ATATATATATAATAATAATAATAAGTATAGTTCACATACTGCGAGTGTCTCACTCATTATATGGCTGCGCTTTGATTCTACACTTTTATTCGACGGTCAATTGAGAAGAAACAAGTAAAATAATTTGAAAAAAAAATCTGAGAACTATCATCGAAGTAAGTAATCGAGAATTCATAGCTGAATCTTGTATGTATTTATAAGTGTCTCTGTGTGTTCGTGTGTGTATGTGTTCGAGTGTATATATTTTTGAGAGTCATTCTCTCCCAAACTCTACGTAAGTTTTACAAAAAAAATATATTATATTATGCTATTTACTCGTAAACGTAACGCAATACATATATTAACTTGAAATAACTATATGTGTGTGCATATACAATTCAAATAATTCATCGAGAGAAAGTCATGTTTATGCTGCTGCATTTATCATCTACTCGAAATTAACTCGGTACGTCGATTAGAATAAAACTCAATATGTTCTCTGTGCGCGCAAATAGGCGTGCGTACAGAGCGGAGCGTTAAATATCTCTTTCATATAAAAAAATAAAATTAAATAATCGTAAAAAATAATTGTATACACAGAAATCGTTCTCGTCGTAACGCGCGCGCACTTTCTATACCTCCATGGCTCTCGGCTCGAAAATTCCGTCTTCTCTCCCATACGGATCTCGCTATAAAGTAAATGAAAATAAAAAAAATAGAAAATCATCATTATGCAATATACGATTTTTTAAGGAGTATTATGACGAGTATTATGCTTTAATGCTCGGAAATCAATGCTTGTTTTGAAACTTAATTTTAAGATCTGCAAAGATTTGCAAATAGCAAGCAGCGTAACGTAAATCCCACAACTAACGTTTGAATTTTCGAACGAGAGCGCGACATGGGCAAGTATACGCTAGAACCCTCAGTCCTGAAAACGATATTACAATAAATTGTTTGGTCCCTGGGCGTTTTATTCATACGCGTGTCTTTACCTCCGCATAGTCTCATCATTTACTTCGAGCTGTCGTTTCAACTCGACACGCGATAAAAGACGGAGTAAAACAACTCCTACGAAATTCGTGACTCTATTTTCTTTTAAATAATCCTACCTAATCACCAGCCATTCTTACGTACAGGAATACAATAGAGCGTGAAGATCCGTTTGTTTACTGTTAATTCGCGTTAGAAAAAAAAATCATTGGTTTTAATACGAGGATTTAGACGAAAATATTATCTTACTGTCAAGTGCCTGACTGTTCCTTTTAATAAAAATTTAAAGCTCGGCACTTGAAGGGCATAGAAGCGAATAATTTTGCAAAAAAACGAGCACCGCTTACCCATGACACGATTGCGAATAGAATCGTTAAGGTAAGCGGGAGTTAAAAAAACGAGAATTAGACAAAAAACCCAACAAACGTTAGGGCGTTCTGAGACGCGATAAAAAGAAACACAGAATTAGAGAAAAACGTGGAGTAAGTTTCGCATATTAAATAATAAATTTTGCAGGAGAAAAATAGGCGAACCGATGAACGATAAGTTAGTAGTCGTTGTTTTAGTCGCGTGTTATTGTTATTACTCAACATATTTTTTCAACCCTAGGGATTTATTTGCGCTTGCGCGTTAAAAACTCGAGATTCTAGTGGTACTTGCTACATTCCCCATTAACACTTTTTGTTTGTTATTTCGTTACCCGAGAATCGTTACGTGGTTAATGACAATTATTAATACCCTCAATCTAAGTAGTTAATATTAATTCTCTTTTTTCGTTTTCGACTTCTACGATACTAAAGAAAACAAAAAAATCGTAACGTAAAATTGAAAAAAAAACGAAATATAAAAAAAAATCTACTACTAAGTAAACGAGAGTGTTAAAAGAGAGGACGAAATTATTAAGGGACTAACAAAAAGAAACGAACAAAAAAAAAAGTATCGAAACCATCACCGAAATAACGATAAAACGAGGAAAAAATAAAATAAAAAAATATACGACGAAGATATCCCTCTAGTCGCGCTCTAAAAAAAAACAAAGACGATGTTGTCCACCGTTCGTTTTAAGAATAAAAAACCGCATTTAACGCCTAACGATAATCGATAATCGATGCTGCTATTGGCGCCTGATTTCGCTTAAAAACTTAATACAATATATACTCCGGGACAATAGTCCCATAAAAATCTGACGGAGACGAGGCGACGAAGAAATCTCTCGCTAACTAGAGTATACTCTGTCTTCTTCTGCTCTACGCGATATCCGAGCTACTCTTTAAATAAATATATATTTATGCGAATATATATATAATATATCTGTATCTAATATATACTTCTTACGTAATCTTTAAATAATAATGCGCATCTCTTGTATGTATATTAAATTCTATATCGATATTGTATATATAATTAAACCTACAACAATTATTGAATGGCCTTTGATTATTGCATTGAGTGATGCACGATGTGTTCGTTCCGCCCTGAAAAGCCGACGAGAGCAACGATCGGACACCTATTGAGTCGCCTCTCTTTTTTCTTTCGAACCGTCCTGTAAACTAACTCTACTGCACAACGCTTTCGGCCAACAAAATTTCTTCGCCCATAACAAAAAAAAAAGACATCAATGTATTTTAAAATCCAAATACACTATACTTTCGGCAAATTAATTAACAAGAAAACTTTCGAAATCCAAGCCACGAAACGCGCTATACCTATTTATAACCGTGAAAAACAATCCGGCGACCATTTCCCCGGCGCCTTGTACGAAAAAAGACCGGCATCGCGCGAGACGTATTTAACGACGCCTCGTAAGAATATATATAATTCAGACTTAAGATCTTAACACCGCATTGTCTTTCCTTCTTTATTCTCTCACTCGCCTCACGGATTTTTCTCCAGCCGCGTGAATCGATGAGCCGTGTACACACATATACGCTTGCGTCGCGCGGGCGAGCCAGCGCTGCTCCACTATTTTCGGCCGGCGTATTTTTAGATCCACGGTAAATTTGTGAAAGATAAAAACGGAGGCGCAACTTGCTCTCGGCGTCGCTTTCAGAGCGAAGACGAAGGGGGGCGCGCGCGCGTGCAAATTTGTCGCGGGTAACTGGATACTTCGTTTGCAAAGAACAATGATAATCATATAAAAAGTAGTGCGATCGTATTGTTGTGATGGTAAATTGTGTCCGCTGGGTACGGGATCGCGTTGATCTGACGGCGAGCCCTTCTCCTGTAATTGTGACTCTTTATCTCTTACTTTTTCAAAAAAATTTTTACTTTATTTAAATAAATATATATATATATATATATTTAATGCTTTGAAAAATTTTGTATAAGAAAAGAATAAATTTCCGAATGATATTACTCATCTTGCTGAATATTACGCAACAACTACCGGACGGACTAATTATATTTACAAACAAATTTATTGCCTGTTTGTTCTCAACGTGCCATTAATTCTCATAAATATGACAAAATAGCACGAGGAAGAGGGAGAAAGAGAGACAGAGGGACTCTCTCGCTCTGATCCCTATATATATATTTATAATTCGAAAAGGCAATGGGCGCTTGCTCTCAACGTCGCCGGTAAAAATAGTGCATGAAGCGAGCAAGAGAGTCGAGAGTCACGTACGGGGACGGAGAGAAAGGAGAGTGAAAAAATATTTTCCTTCTCTCTTCTAAGCGCCCCGTATCTCTAACGCTTTAATGGCCGACTCTCTCTCCTTCTCTCTCTCTCTCTCTCTCGCCCAAGCCCTGCTAAATTTAAAACACCCGACCTGACTCGCGAGCGCGCGTGTGACTAACAAAGTTCTAAAAACTGCCGTTTGACGGATGGACTCTTTCTCTTTCTCTCTCGAGTCCACGTGTGCATTTACATATACGAAAATTTTGAAAAATTGTATAACAGTAAGAGTAATAAGAGTCATGGACGAAATTATTTAAATAAGGGTACGATGTACTAGCGTAATAATAATAAAAAAGAGAGGTGGAAGATGAAAGTCTTCCGATTTCTCGCGATCGTCTCAATACTGTCGAATAAGTGCTCGCCGATTTTGGTTAAGTCGTTTATATACGTGCGCGTAATTCGTCGGCGAATGAGCGGCTTTCGGTCAATTTATTATCGCACGGAATCTATGAATAGTTTTGACATCTCGCCCGCGTGGCGGCGCAGCTAAGCCTAAGGTTTTTCATAAATCTTATTAATATTGCACGTATTCTGAAGTATAATATATATTCTCTTGTATAATATTTACGATACATAACGGCTGCCTCGTATATTGGAGCATATAAAGATTTAAAAATATCAAAACAAGTAAACCAGTGAAAGACGATCATTCTCCCGACTTTTGCTACAACCGAAACGTTTGTCATATTCAATCGGTAATCGATTATTTCCTTCTCCTTTCCTTAAAGCTTTTTGTTTCTTGGAAAATGCCATAACAATAAACTACAATAATATATTACAACAATTATAAAAGTGAGCAACAGATGTCGATAAATAAATTAATTCTTTTCTCAAACACGTATATACATATAAAAAATCTTTCGGAAGTTCATATCGGAACGATATTTTTTTCCTTCTAGGAATCCAAATAGTTTGCGTATACATTAAATAAATACGTTTTAATCGATAAAATATATTAAAATCTCAATTCACACCGAATCGATTACCGATCGACCGTTCAATAATCAATATACTCCGATTCCTACCCATCGTGTGAGGGGATAAAAATAAAATATTCAAAATAGAAAAAAAACAACACATCAAAAGAGAGATTTTGGACTAGTACTGCTACATATGTGCCTTTTTGTTCACGTCGCAAAAAAAAAAAAAAAAAAAAATCTGTCATGTTTTACTTGCTACTTAAAAGTCAAAGCGCCAAACGCCTTCAAATCTCTTTCTTACTCGCTTAAAACTGAGCAATAGAACACACACCGTTGTTGCACATTTCTCTTGTTTCCATCTATCGAGAATTCCTACGCCTAACTTACGACTTTCTCTCGTCGATTTCAAAGCTATTTCCGATTCTGCCATATATCGAGGGTAAAATTATTTTACAATGGCAACTGGTATTATAAGCACTGTCTTCGCACTAAAGTTCTTGATATATAATGTTTTAATCTGCCAAAGTCAGAATAACATTTTTTTTTCTTAGCGCGTATGTACACTATCTTCCGTTTGTTTCTGTAAGTCTGCACCTATATACGTGCGAGTGTGTGTGTGTGTGTTTGTGTCTGTATGCTGATCATATGTGTGTGTGTATCTGTGCGCGCGCACTAACATAGCATGCAGTGCTAAAAAAACTCAGAACTGACGAACGGCGACTAGTAATTGACTGATTCAGCTATTCTCGCGCACGCGCGCGCGACGACAACGCCTATTAGCGTTTTTTCCTCTCGCGGTCAATGAACGTATCGAACGATCGAAACGAAACAAAATCCTTTCAATCATGCGCATCAAATTATAATTATATCAAACTTGAAAAGTTGACATTGTCAGAGTGATTTTCACAATTTCGCCTCGATCGCCTAACATTTCATTATGTCCTGTTCGATATAGCTGCACGCTTGATCCAGGTAAATCGGACTATATGTACGGCGTGATACCTATACGTATAAACCTCTCGCTCTTATACATGTATAATATACTGTATACGTTGAAACTCTCGGCGTTCGATATACCAAAAATCCCGTCGATCTCTCTCTCATCATTATCATCGCAAAGCATATGCACGTCCAGAAACCGAATCGACGAAATTTTCGCGCCGAAAGACAGGAGAAAAGAGACTACGACGTCGAACGCAGAGCTGCTGATCTGTAAACATGATATAAAAAAGTCAATTCGAAGCGCCGTAATCTCGATTCTCCGGCTAAAATTATAAAATAAACTTACAAAACTCATAAATATAAATATAGCGTACGGTATGGTTCTTCTCTGCTCCAATCTACACAAGTGAACACATTTTTGTCATATATATTTTTTTGTTTTTGTTTTTGTTATTGTCGTCATAGACGAGCTGGGGTCTCACGTGTATAGCTTGAAACACGCGTTGTCGGGCGCGCATTGAAAGTTTTACCTGCACACACTATAATTTTCTCTAATTTTGAATAAACTTGTCAAACGTATGAAATTGCACATACTCAGATCATTCATTTTACCACCGGTATACACTTTCAATGCGAACACGCCCCGCGAATCTCTCCGAGCAGAGCATATTATACATATACCACGCGAGAGAGAGAGAGGAAAAAAAAGATCGCTCTTCATGCAAAAGAAAGCTTGTATGCTTATGTATATATATATAAATATGTATATACGTTTTCTCGTCGCTGCTCCGAGATTCGCGGAGATAACAGAAGAGAGGGTCATAAAGACTTGGACAGAGGCTTATATGAATACGCACCGGAGAAGGTGTGTGTGAGACAGACCCTCTGAACTGCTTGAGCCGCGACACGATATATAATTCGAGCCTCGAATCGTTTAATAATTAAATTTCCGAATAAATAAAAAAACCGTCTCGTTTTTCCTTAAACATTTATATAAAACGCGACAGACGAAATCGCGAGTTTCGAGAAAGAAGGTAGAGAGTACCAAGAAGTTCAGAGAGACTGCGCGTATGTATATTACGCGTGCGAAAGTGTCGCGCACCCGTGTGTGTGTGTGTATACGCAACGCGACCGAGAAAGAAACCGCGTGTCGCACATCGAGGATAGAGATAGATAGACGCTTGGGACGACAAAACGAAAGCACTTTTCGCCCTCGCGTTCACTCTCATCTCAATCTCGTGTACGGCCACTACTACACGCGTGTTTGCTTGCTAATTCTCTATCTCTCTTTTATCAGACGCCTACATATTAATCAATATATAATATATGATCTCTCGAGTAGGCCGCTATATAGATATATAAATCTCTCTCTCTACTTCTCTCTCGCGATCTCTAGCGTCAGCGAGCGAACAACCCACCAGAATGGTCAGCCGTGGCGTACTCGGTGAGGAGGGGCGAGTTGGCCAGCGCTGCGTAGTTCGCGTAGTCGGCGTACGGTGCGTAGATGAGGCCGTGAGGGTCGCCAGCTGAGAGGAGAGAACCTGGTGGGCCTGAACCGTTGAGCAGCGAGGCCGCGGTTGTTGGCACGGATATCCTTGGTGAGAGAATGAGCGGAGCGCCGAGAGGTGCCGATTGAGTCCTCATCTGCTGGCTCAAGCCTGGAAGGAGACGCTGGGTCTCGGCGGCGGCCGCGGCGACGCGCCTCCATTCCTCGTCGCAGGCTGCAATGTCGAAGGCTAGGGTGAATGGCGTTAGCCGGTTCGTAAGCCGAGCGTGCCAGGCTCGGATGTATATACATGGATCAGTTTGTGTCTGTATCTTTGGGGGGTCGTGTATGGGGAGAGAGGCTGGAGCGAGAGTTTTGCTGACCAGATTGCGTGTATGCAAGTGCGTAAAGTTTCACACGTTTGATTCTCGTTTTGTTACCCATTGTTTAAGAAATGAATTGAGTGATTTGCTTTTGCCTCGGAAAACAACACGTTGTAAGTTATTATTCAATAAAATCTGTTTGCATTTACAAATGGGCGAGTGTAGTTACTGCAATTAGACAGTCACTTTTAGAAAAAACAGCTGCATGTTTGTGTACTACATTTGTAAAAACATAATTAAGACAATTATCGTATTTGCGCTGTGTGTAACAAGCTACGCTGGTTTTTAACTTATAATTCCACTCTAACGTGTATATCACATAATAATCTAGCGCAACTTGGTCGACAAAACGATCTCTTTCCATAACTCACAATACACAATTATTGCCGATTATTATTTTCAATCCAGTGCATGATGAGTAAAGTTATATACGTTTTTATTCACATTAATATATGAGCAGCATATTGTACTTACTTACTTCAGTTTAAATAAACGAGAAAAGGGAGACACGGAAAATTAGTAAAGATTAGACACAAACTGAGGGAGCGGCGAGTCGATGGCCGATGTTACCTGTAGCCGCGGCAACTTTGGTGTTGGAGTCTCGGTAAGTTCCGTTGATAATGGCGAGCTCCATGAGCTGCCGCTTCTTCAGCTCGTCCTCCCCGTCTGCCTGCTGTGAATCGATATTACCGTCAGCATCATAGTATGGTTAGGGTAATAATTGATTAGACGAGAGGCCTCTCTCTTTGGATTAATGTCGGAGACAATGTTAGTTGCCGAATGAAACGAGATAATCGCACTTTATACATACTTTTCTACCAAAGATATTCCATTTTAAACAGAACACCTCAAATATTGTATAGATACTCAACTATAAGAAAAATATGTGAAACGGAAAGTAACTCGAAAACCTAATTAACGAACTAAATATACAAAACGCCATCCGTCGACACTTTCAAACGACTCCTCTTAAAAAAATCTTCAAAATAAACCCACTCGCATTCCCGAGCTCTTCGAAACAGCCCTCTCATCGCGCTGCAGCGAGCACGCGAGTTAAGAAAACGGGGTTAACGACGTTATTTCGGGTGTTTTTGAACTTGCATCGGCCGCGCGCGCGCGCGCTGAGTGAAAAATCGAGAATCGTCAAGCCAAACTATTTGTCGCGCGCTCGCGTTTCACTCGGCCGAGTCTAATAGAGCGCGTGTGGTTCGCGCGTGGAGAAGTGACATTTTCATTGCGTTATAGCTCTGCAAATTGATACGGCGCGAGCGAGCGCGCAGAGCTGAATGGGTTTTGAATGGATGATTTTTATTTACGGCCGCCGACGCGTTATGAATGCGAGCGCTCCTCTCTGTGAGATGGAGACATGCGCGCACGTTCTTTTCGGAATGAGGCGGGGTATGTGCCAGCTTGATTTTTATAATGGTTGCGGAGTGTGGAAAATAATTTAGCTGCATTTTTTTTTTATAAAGATAATTTTTTAATGAGAATAGTTAAGAATTAAATATTTTGACTATATGTAAATACTTTAATACTACTTTTACTATGAACCAAATGTAATAATTTTAATTTGAAAATCACATAACTATCCTTATACAATTATAGACTGACAAAGAGGGACGTCGTAATATCAATAACATTAAAACACCGTAAACTAACTTTATACAAGGATTCAATAAAATATCTAATTTACCATTTATATAAATTTCAAAGAAATAGCGAAATATTTCTATATTAAAATCACAAACCAACGACTTCTATGTGCACATTCTTTATTCAAAAATTCATACAAACACTGCAACGACCGTAACTTAAAAATCGACTTTCTCCGCGCCCTTAATCGCCGCACCGCGAGAAACGCTCGCTAATTCTCGTGGACTGCGTGGGTGTTGCGCAGGCCGCATTTAACTCTCGCGCTCCCGTTCCCGATGCGCAGGTGCGTCGGGAAAATACACAAACACGCGCGCGCCGCTTCCTCCGCGATGCTAAATTTCCCGACCCGATTTTGCACGAGGCCCGGGTTATGAAGAGGGAGAGCGCGTATTAATAATAAGCCGCCGTTTTGCTCGCGGAGAAGACGAGACGAGGAGATGGGCCGTAATGGGGCCGCGACGAATTTGATCGATATAATAGCGTCGGTTTGTTATATGGACGGGATCGTATTGGTAGGGTTGGGTTGAATTTATAGTTTGGTATTTCGCGAAGATGTGGTTCATTGCTTTTGTGTATTAGGGGATGGGAATTTTTAGATATTTATAGATAGGTTGGTTGTGGTTTTATTAATGAACAATATAAATATATAATTATAAGAATCGATTGAGAAATCGTTGTAGTTTAAGGCCTACTTTAGTTATAATTAAAAGTGTCAAGATTTTTCATTAAGAGAATATTGGGAAGTTCTTGAACATGAATCATTACAAATCCTCCATTAATAATAAAAAAAGTTTTCAATTACTGTACTTGTAGAATAAATATCAATTACCATCATTATAAAAAAAACGAACCAAAACACAAAAATAAATAAATAAATATGAATCCTGAAGTAAAAAAAAAAACTAACATCACTGGGCCCTTGCTTTATAGAACCGAAATCGAACTCAACTTTTCGTCGCACGCAGCCGCACGCATGTAAGTTCGATCACCATTTATCATCGTTAGGACATTTAGCGAGAAATGCGGGGAATAGGATCGCGTGTATAGGTTAGGCTTATAATAACTGGAACTTTCTCACCACGGGCACGAGCAGCTTCTTGACTTCCTCGACGGCGCGGGCGAGCTTCAGCTGGGCCCGGTTCTCCGTGTCCTCGACCGACAGCAGCACGTGCAGCTCCTCCGTCAGGTGCTCCCAGTTCGGCTTACCTCGATTCTGCTCCTCCTGTGCGAAACCGATTGATTTTCTTAGTTTATGTGTAAGATTTCTTTTGTCAATTACATCATACGAATCTGCGATTTTTCGTTTTAATATATAATAATATAAATGTTATTCGATGCTAAGAATAGTCGCAGATTCGTATAGCACCACGACATACAATAATTGTGTTTATACATTAAAGATACAAATTTAAAGTAATAAAATGTGTATACGGTTTATGACAGGGAACGATAATGGCACACTTAAGAGAGAGCGCATCATTAAGCTCGATAAATTTTCCCGAGTTTGAGGAAACGGTCAGGATTTACAAACGGGTGAATTAATCGAATTTAACATTTAGCGATTCTCTTTGTGCGCAATGCTTGTGAAATAATAAATTGGCCATCTCAAACAACTATGCCGTGTCGCTTGCCAAATGCAACAACAGCATATATATGCGCAGTGTATGTGAGAGAGATGGCTTACATGCCAACATAAGACGTAAATACCAAATAAACGAAACGAAAAGAAACTAATAATAATAATTGCGTGTGAACGATCACTTAAAAACTCAATGAAATAATAGTACGCCTACCAACTGAACGAACTAAAAATAGCTAGTGTAACGATCATTCGCAGTGCTTAGCTTTATAATCGGCTATGAATAAGGGAGGAAGAGGAAAAAGAAATGTATATACTGAAAAACGTGCTTCAACTTTTAAACTCAAAATATTCTCTCTCTTGAGAATGACAGATATGTACAGAAGCACGAGAACGAGAGAGAGAGTAAAATACTTACGTTCACGGCGATGCGAGCGCGCGGTAGCCACCGCCGCCGCCAAGTGCAGCTTGAAAAACAGCGGGGAAAGAGTTTATTTTCCAAGGCTTCTTGGAAGATTATCAACGGGCGCGCTCTGGTATTTGCAATTTTATAAATAAAAAGCTTCCAGAAAGCTCCCGCTGCGGTTTCCGCGAATTTTCTCCTCTTTAATTTCGCTCTTTGCGCTCTCTTCCTTTTTTTACGTTAATTTACGAGTTTAGAAGAATGCTTGTATTGTCGTACGTTTTTCTTTGATTTTATTTGTTTTGAAAGAAGAAAGAAAAGATTCACTTTTCCTCAAAATATACTCGAGTTGTAAACATCGTAATGAGCGAAAGTAAAGAAAACAGTGATTAAAAATATAACTACTGGTTTGAAACATTTGTATATAGTACACTATTACCACTGTATTTTTTAAACTTGAATTTTAACATCCTACATATTAAACGAAAAAAGAAAAAAAATTATGTTGTAATTTTGCTGCTTGTTTCAAAGTAATTTTACAAATACCTCAATTATCATCTATTTTATAACCTCAGTCAAACATTTCTAATTAATCAACTAACACACAGAAAATACCTACTAAAGTTTCAGGAAAACCATTGCCAAATTCCCCCATTCAAAGAAAAAAAAGTAAAAAACGAAACTTTCACATATAATCACAGGATACGCATATACTGCATTCACGTCACAAAATCGAGATTTTCTATATACACCTATCTTACGCAGGAAGCGCTTTTGCACAACCATCGCGATCGTTGTTACAAGTATCTTTTTTTCTCCCCCCGCTGAAAGATCATCATCGCCCCGAGCGCGCGCATATACAGCGAGTCCGTTTTTCGTGCGCATCCTACCGGCGACGCAACGCACGCGGGAATATAAAGAGCTCCGCACGCGATATATCTCTCTCTCTTGCAAAGTAAGTGGAATCCTCTGTATTACACGCAAAGTCTGTGTATATGCTTTATGGCTTTATGTATGTTCCTTCCCCGTATATGATAATTTCATTTATTAAACTGTTACCCTACCGCCGCGACACTGTTACAATTATCAACCTGAGAAACCACGATTTAACAGCAACGCTTATTTAGAAACTCTATATACGCAGATACGACAGCGCATAAAAATTTCGTCGCCAGCATGACGCGACCATGCCGCCTGTAATTACGGACCCCTGCCGTATATCGGAGGCGCGGCGCGGCGTTATGATGCGGGCGCGGCGGCGCCCCGATCCATCATGCGGAACCCTCTGAGCGTCTATTATCGGTCGGCTCCAGTCAAAAGAGCGCTGTCGAACGTGTGAACTATTTTTTTTCACGAGATGGAGGTGGCGGGCTGTCTTGGTTATTGAATTTGATGAAGTTGATTGTACGTGGATTGAGCATGAGTGGAGCTGTCGAATAGTTTAGGAAAGCATTGAGATCAAATTTTAAGAATTTGTTAAACTTACTGCGCGACCATTTTATATTGTCTGTTTTGAATGTACGGATAACGGTGGATAAGTCCCGTGACATTCCGCAGAAAATGAAATTCACCTCTCGAAACCCGTCCAACTAGTATTCTCATATTTTTTGTTGTTGTTCTTTAATCCTTCAGAAACGCTTAATTTATCATAACACCTTTCCAGTTTTCTCGATCGCGGTTATAATCTCACACGCTATACTCGCAAAGCTACTATACACCGTCAACCTATAAGTATATCAACCTATAGTACGCTTCAACGAAAAAACTTAATCTTCCGCACTTTAATATTATGAAATCCTGTGTAATAAGTATATAGAAATATATTTCCAGCATATGTATAGAAAATAGACACATTACTCTCTCAACTTCCTCTTCGCTCACGTTACTTTTTACATATATATGCGCGCAGGCACAAACGCGCGGTCGCGCGGTTACGTCGGAACGGCTTTCGCAACGATTGGACGCGGTTTCGCGTATTCCGTTTTACGGCGCGCGAGCGCTGCCGCTGCAAAGGGAAACGCGCGAGTGAGTGAGTGCAGAAATATAAGTACGTGCCTGCCGCGTGCGTATAGTTCTCCGACTCTCATACGTTCATATTTTTATATTTATTATTTATCGACAGGCGAGTCGAGTTCCGCGCTGGTATATAAATTCTGCCGCGCAGACGGGACTACATCATTTCGGATTGACGTTATTTCGCTTTTTCGGTTATTTGTGGCCGCGGGTCGTTAGGTTATCCGCGTGCGAAATATTTACCAGCGAGTAATGATTTTTCGTTGAATGCTGCGGTTTCTTTTTGGTATAGAGCTTTCGTCTTGAGTTATTTACCCCTGGTTATAAAACATTCGAGCTTTTATTATAGACATGACCATGATGACGTTTTATTATACCTGATATATAGGAACTGTTGTTTATAAACTACGCCAAGATAATTAAAATTCTCAAAACTATGTATGAAAAAACTATCGCAACTTTTCTCCGCGAACTATCAATCATCCATCCACTTTGTCTCCCAATTTCTCCGTCAAATTCTTCCTATCCGATAACTATACAACGAGAAAAGTAATTCTCCGCGCGAGCGAGCGCGCAATCACGTAGAGAGAGAGACAATGTCTTCAAACAACTACGCTGCTCTTCTTGTACATCTATACCTATTACCTACCTACCTCCGCGACGACGACGATTTCACGGGCAATTTGCTTGACAAAGCGAGAAAGCGCGCGGCCGGCCCGAAAAGCACATCGTCGAGTTTTGTATACGCGGATGCACCAGTTTACGACTCGGTAATGGATCCCGCTGATATAATGCTGGAAAGAGTTGGTAATTGGTTCGCTGGTAACCTGATTTTCGAGTCATGTGAGCGGAGGCCTATATGATGGAATGAAATTAGAGCTTCGGCTTAGAGGAGACCGTGACGCGGCCATAGTTGTAAACTATGAAAAAAGCTGGACCGTCTTGAGATTATGATCGCCATGGTATCTCAA
>JAPYZO010007349.1:31-19847 GCA_030522905.1 Torymus flavipes | reverse complement strand
GGAGCCTAGTAAAATGCGAACTTTACAAGATCGTTTGTCACTGGTTAAAAACTGTTCAGCTGGAATGTAAGGATTTTTACCTAGGTTGAAAATATGTTAGAAGCGATGAGCTTTTTAAAGCACACATTGTTCTGTTTAAGCTGTCAATCAAACAATTAAAGTTTCAGATGATAACAAGTTCCATCACCGTGTTTACAATTCAGATTATGGGTTTATATCAATCTCGTCAAACATTTGACTTTAAGAAATATTCATCTTTCTTAAAACATGAGCAAACGATCTTATCGGCATCTCGACCTACTATGGTATAAACACGCACCGGCACGCCGCATTAATATTAATTTCTCCGCTTTTGAACTACATCAATGACACACGCGTTACATAAACCACCTATACCGAAATAACCCCTCGCCCCCACCTGTACACAGTTCATTAGAAAAACCTTATGAAAGCCGTCGACGATTATTTCTCCCCGTCACCGCACGCGTGCCATGAATAATGCGCGCATGCAAATATATGCACACACTCGCTCACGCGCAACCGCCGGCGAAAATTGCACCAACAATCGTCGGTGGTCGCGAAAGGCAAACAACAAATCCACGTCGAACTGTCCCATCGCGGATGACCGCCTCTCTCTCTCTATACGCCTGCGCAATCGCCCGGTCATCGATTGCAATTACTCCGGCATGGCGCCGTGGCACGTCTATCAGCGCTGGCCGATCGCTTGGGTTTTATTAGAAAGCGCGAATTTGAATTGCGAATGTAGTCGCGTTATATGTCTGTCGCGGGTATTGTCTTCCTTAAGCGATCGGCGACGCGCGCATACGCCCACGCGCAGAATGCGCGCAAAGATGCGTGTATATGCGTTTTCGTCATCGGGAACGTAACGGTGCATCGATATATAAGCGGCGAGGTTGGTTGTTATGCGCAAGGAGGAGGAGGAGGAAAATGGCGATTTGGTATGGGGGAAGAAGTATGTGTGGCGATAGTATATGGGTGACGGGGCATTCCGATGCAGGCGCGTAATGAGCTATTTTTATGGATGTGGAAAACTGTAACGCGGTGATAGGGAACAATCTTTTGTATATGCAAAAAAAGTTGTTCTTTATTTTTTGAATTGAGTTAAAATTTGACTTGAACCACGATTATGTAAATATCAATCAATTGATTATACAAATATAATGAGCATTTATTAGGCTAATTATGTATTTATGCATAGGTGAAAGTGATTTCAGATATGTCACCAATCTTTCAGCATCCCGAAAATCGATAATACTAAGCTAAATGTCCGTCAAAAGAATAAGATAATAAATAATTACGTAAAAGCATCGTACGTACTATCTACCACATGAATTATACGCAATTTCATCAGAAGTAATAGCATTCAATCGGTAGCAAAGACAGCCTCTAATGCATTATAATGTTATGCATCGAAATTCTGATAAGTACATGTCTCAAATTTGTGACTTACAGCGCTCGTGACAGAAGTTAGGCAATACTGGGGAATCGGCTTATATATCGTGTACATACTGGCTGGAACACTTACAGCTCTTCCCTCTAATGACTTCCCATTGCTGAGCCAATTATACAAATTAGGAAAATCTTATTACAGATTAAGGTGAAAATAACTTTTACCTATCTTTAAGGTCGATTTCGTAATCACGTAATATAAATGTCTCTGCTTTGATACAAAAATACGGTGACAGATTCATAATTGATAGACTTTCCATGACTTTACTGTTCACCATTTACATCCGCGATATTAATTTTCGTATTTCCTTACAAAATTTCAAGGATTTCTCGTAATTACCATACTTGCAGAAAGAACAAAAATTTGTTTTCAACCTTAAAAATTACAAAATTCCTTTCACAAACGACGACAGGAAAAAACAGCCAGCAATCATCCACAGCATCCATCCAGCGTGCGACTTTGTAAAGGACGCTCGCGCGATTTACACACGCGTTAGCGCGCGCCTGCTCTCGGAAATGAGGAAACGCCAATAAGCACTCGCGTGCAGCTTCAACAAAAAACCCCGAAACGTTCGTTCCCTCCGTATACACTTACACACGTGTAACGAGACGATCGTGGGTATTCGCTTGCGAAAGCTCCACTTGTCCATGATGGGCGTAGTCCATCCGCGCGCGGCGTCGATATATGGCTCGTAAATCAACGCGGCACGTGGCTCGGCGAAGCGCGCGATTCGAAAAAAAGTCCGAATAGGTGATTAGCCGGGCCTGCGGTAATGAGCTGCACGCGCGTTGTGTAAATAGTAATTTATGAATTTTCAGGCTCAACGAGGGTATAGAAGTAATTTGCGATCGGTCGTCTAGGGTAATTTTATTAAGACGCTAGTGAAGTTTTAATTATCGTTTGTTTGAAATGCGTTTGAATGATGTCCATGATGATGAGATTGATTGTTGAAATCGCCATAATGTAATAGCAATTATAACGTTAGATTTTGTAACAACAAAGTTCAATAATTACAAGCTAGTGCTACGTTTTGCATCCTATCACTTCAAGTATGTAAATTTACGACTCTGCTTATATTCATTTTGCAAAGGTGCACCTATTCTCATGCAAATAACTATAAGTATATAAAACGGTGTTTTAAAAATGAAAAGTCATTGCATAACCTGGCGCTGCCAAACTCACATACCAAAGAAAACTTTCTCCCGAACAAGTGCAGCAGAGGAGGGAGAGGCCGCCGAAATCTGTTTTTACTGCTTCGCTCACGGTTAACGAGAAAATTGTATATACATAAATTTCCGTTAATATAATTCCGCGTCGCGGGCTCATTAAAACCTTTAAATACATTTAACCGTCGCCAACTGCTCTCCCTATCCCCATACCTACTTTTCCATACCGAGCCTCGTTTGACACGACTTTAAAGGCCACTTACAGCCGGCCGAGCTTACTATCTCTTTCTCCCTGCCGGCAAATTTCTTAATACGGCAATCACCGCGATACGCTCTCGCGCGAGTTCGAAAAAATTGTCCTAAAAGCGCGCCGCCGCCGCCTCCTCGAGAGTCTCTTAACTTTTATTGGCGCGTCGAGTGCCGAACTCGCCGACAGCACATATAAACAAAACGTTATCCATTTTTACGAGTGTGCGAGCGAGTGCACAGGCCCTGTACTTAAACTTTCGTCGGGGATTCACCGTTTCGAAAATCTTTCTTTACGATTGCTCGAGCGCCAGTGTGCTCTCTCTTTGTCTCTCTCCCTAAGGAGAGAACCGAAGCTCTGGCGAAAATTACGCGAGTAGTATATAGAGTTCGTCCGAGAAATCGTAAAGCGAGGCTCGAGTAATGATACGCTCTATCCCCTAAGTATATACGCGAACGCAGCTTCGGGGAAGACCCGCGACCGATCGTCTCTCTCCTTTCTTCTCTTTCTCTCTCTCTCCCTTCTCCCCTGCTCTCGAAAATTAAGGAATTACCCTTCGAGGCCATTATATACGCGCGCGACGCGAGATGCGCGCCCTTCGATCGCTAAATTGCCCCCTGCAATCACGGCTGTACGGTGGGAAAAAAATTCCTTTTTCGTATATACCTTTAAAGGGGGAGTGACTGATGATGAAATGGTTGTTGCTTTTTTGGTGCAGAACGGTACCTTTAAATTGTTTTGATTGAAAAGGGTGATTTTTCTTGCCGGCATCGATCGAGATATCGCGCGCGTGTTGATGTCGAGAGATTAAGGTGGGGGGCTTAAGCAGGTAATTTCGAGGCAGTTTATCGATTACACGTTTTAAAGCGTAGCCCCCAGAGGTTTAAAAAACATGCAAATTTCGGAGCTAACATACATTTATTCGTTTCTTTTTTTTTCGATTATCGATAAAGTTTTTTTATTGTGCGTATTAAAGTTTTGCAATGATATGACAAATTGAAGGTATGTGGATTATTAGATTAGAGTGATTGTTGAATTATCGATTTGAGTCACGACAAGTGAATAATATTGATGGGTAATAATGATTCAAGTAGTTCAATAGAAGATGACGTTACGCAGAAGTAATGTTCTTTTGTGTCGCGTTAAAAATTATCGATTTAATAATTTACTGATTGCCACACTTATCTTCACGCTCTCGCATTCCGTGTTATTTTTTTCGAATTATTGTTCTGTGCGTTAAGTACCAGAACTATTATTATTTTAACATTATGATGTCAGTCGTTATTCACGTATATAAATTATTAGAACTCGCGTATTACAAATCGCATTTGTCATTAATAATTTCGTAAAATAAATCATGATTACTTCTTTATAATAAATATGATAAGTAATCCGTCTATAATATGTATACTGTTAATAGCGTTTAAACTAAGATACACGTGTTTAAAAATAGAGTCAAAATTATGCAAACAGTAGTGAATAGAATCTTTTGTCTTCTTTCATTGCCTGCGTCACAAGTGCATCAGTTCATTTACGCGACAGAGACACACGTGTCGGATCACTTGACGTATATACATTGACGAGCGCATAATGCAATCAAATTTTTTTATCAGTCGAGGTTCGTCTGTGTCTTCTTTTTGGGACTATATTCAAATCAGTCCTTAGAATTTGACGTTATAAGCTATTCAGAAATTAACTATATTAAAATGACCATAAAACAACTCAAACTTAATTAAAACAATAATATGTACGAAGTAGAAAGCTTATGATAAATTTTACCAACGTATTATATTATCTCGGTCACTGCACATGAATAATAGGCAAAACGAAATTACATAACCGAACCGCGTACCCTTAATTCGAACGCCTCAAAATTCGCGCTTTCATTAAACAGGCTCTCTTATACAGCATATACAACACGTAATCCCCAACCACCGATCGCGACGATAATCTCGATTTGCGCCAGCCGCTCGTATACGCTCGTCTCGTCAGAAGCGAATCCGCCAATTAAATCAGGGCCGTTATTGCCGCGCAGTTGGCGCAAAGAACTTTTTTTCTCTCCTTCGCGTTCGACGCGCTAATAATGTGCCGATTCACGCGCGCGCGTCTCGTTAATCGGATTTCGAATTAGGTCTAGAGGTGTATTAGGTATTGTGGTGAATAGATAGCGAGAGTTAAAAATGCGCACGAGTGAAAGTGTTGCTGCTCGCGTGCGTGCGCGGTTTTCCTCGTGCACGATATGCTCGTTTGAAGGATAATTGATTTTCGTGGATTTGTAGCGCGTGCGTGGCGTTAAATTTTTCTGTGTAGGTGGAGGTGTAGCGGTGATTGATCTTGATGTTAATGGTGAATAAATAGACGTGAATATAGTTTTTGTATACGCATACACAAAATGCGGTTGGAAAGGAAAAAAACTTAAGTTTTAAATAAATTATTATTTATGCACTTATTTGTGCATTATTTCCTTTACGTAAGGTACGCGATTTATATGCTTCATAATTCATTTTTAGTGACTGTAAAATCTAATTTTGTAAAAACAACCAGTGGGTAAATCTATTAAAATTGGCTTATATAACAAATTTCTTTTAATTACTGCGAAAATGTTTTAATATATCTTAAAAGAAATAAAATAAGAATTTTGTGTTTAAATTTCTGAAACTTTGTATTTACATAATAAAATGAAATTTTGTTTAAAAGTATTATTTCGATATAAATGTAAGATAATTTTCAAAAGTTGATAACATTGAAAAAGAAAGTATATTATTATTTTTTCGAAAAAAAAAATAATAAAAATACATTGTAACCTTAAAATTTACTTGCTCCACTGCATATTTTAATAAGGTTGAATATTATGTATAATTAAAATACTAAAAGCATAATGCGCTGCCGAGATAGGAACGAATGAATGAATAAAAACAGGGTGAAAGTTGTAGAAAAAAAAGACAAGAGGCGTTAAAAGTGTGATTTTACTAAAATGAAGAATGTTTGTGGAAACGTATAAATAGCGCTATAAGATTACTGCGAAACGGCGTGCCGTCAGCACTTAATAAAAATAACTGTTTTCTCAGAGCATCGTTATTCTTAAATTCGCTTGGATCTCTATGTTTAACTGCCATGCCGTCGCGGCGTCTCTCTGCGGCTGAAATTTGATTGATGTAATCGCGCGACAGCGAGATGTCCTGTCATTAGTATAATTAAATTGCTCAGCGGGGGTATAATAAACTGCATGTTTCAATTAAGCGACAGGTGTTTTACAAAATACAAAATATAGGTGTACTGAGTTTCTCTCATTTAAAACAAATAAAATAATTTATAAAGATAAATATTTTGTAAAATTTTTATAATTAATTTCTTCTAATATCACCACGCGTTTCTTCAATTATAATTTGGCAAAATCACGATCGCACGGTACGCTAAAACCACCGGTTACGTACCCTACATAACATTTCAAAAGTATACCCTTGCACAATAACCGACCATAGCTCATAACTATATATACCTCAAACGCGATCAGAACGAATCGTCACCACGTGTTCCTTTCATCACCACCTTCTAAGCGTATATATCGCTGCCTATGGATAACGAGGACAATACGTGAATTACATTTCGATCGCGCGAAATTGAGCTCCTCCCCTCTATACCGCCGCTCGCTCGCGCATATAAAGATCGACAAAGGCTCCGGTTTCGCAAGTTTAATCGAAAACGGCTTCCCCTTGCTCGATCTCGCGGCTCTCTCGTAGCTGTAAATCGGTTACGAGTGCGTGCGAATGCTTCATCATGAAAGGGAGGTGAACTGCTTGGTTAGAGAGAGGTTTATTGCGAAATTAGGTTGAAGAGCGGTGTCGATCTGTATGTCAAATTTAATTAGTAATTATAATTGTGTTGGTAATACATTGTTTTGAATTATATTGATAACATTTATTCTTCCATATTTAAGATTCAAATAATGTCACACTTTAATTCAGGATAAAAAATTTGCAACTAAAATTCGTCTACCTACACCATTTTTCATTCACAACTTACAGATGTAAAACGTCCCCAGAATTTGTACGACATCGCCCGAAAATAAATATTCCGAACATCGTTTCCCTCGCCGAAAAAACATCCCGAATCATTAAAAATCTCATCACTCTTCCCAACCTCCACAGCATCAGGCGTCCCGATCTTCCGCAAAACAGCCTCGTCGCTTGCTCCCGCTAATCACTCGGGCGACGTCAACAGCCTCGCACCGTCCCACAAAAACCCGTCCATCCTCATCCTCCTATATTCGGCAGTTCGCAGTTCGCTTTCCTCACGCGAAAAAGCAGAAGACTTAGGGGCCCGCAGGCGCGGAGCTGCGAAATTTATGCTAATCTCAGGGCCGCGCGGAATGTTAATGGCCCCCCGGCGACCCCCGGCGATACTTACATACATACCTTTTTCTTTCTTCTTTATCTCGTACACGCTGGAGAGTCGAAGAACTCGGAAGTGCATGCATGCATGCATCGAGCGAGCGTAAAAGGCACTTTCGGTTTCGCGCGCGAGTGTATAGTACGGGTTATAAGCGACTTTCGAAGAGGAGAGGAGAGCACTTAAGATCCGCTCTCGATAAATCGTCGCTCGGCTGTCGACGCGTTTTTTTTTCCTCGAGGGATTCCGGAGGCAAGAAGAGTGTCGAAGACGTCGGCTTCTGTTACATAAGTCTTGGAGAGTTGTTTCATGAGGTTTTTAGGTTTTGAGATTGATGGCGCGGTGGATCGGAGTCGATGTTGGAGTTTTGTTTGTTTGGTCGAAGGTTGGAAGTGATGATCTGAATAAATCTTTCGTTTTGTGGTTGAATTATTTAATCATGGTTCCTATAAAAGCCTTTTTCTATGTCTCATGGTATATTAAGTTTTGATTTAATTAATCAAAATATATGAGCTTTGTTTTATAATGATGATCTTCCACTCTTGATCATGACATCGTATCTAGAGTCGATAAAATCTGAAATCTTTCGCTATCAGCAGTATAATAATAATTAAACAATTAAGACAATTATTTAGCCTACATAAGCATCGTTGAAAATATAAGTATGACATCAACGTAATTTTTCCGCGCGCTCACATCACGCGAGTGTTTAAAACCGTATATGAATATTAATTTCAAACCTAACTTCCTTTTATCACCAGCAATTATCTTTTACAATTTACTTCTCCTTAGCCTGAAACCACCTCGCGCACATTATTACAAGTGCAAACAACAAAACCACGCCTTAGCATAATTAAACTACTTCTCCGCGTGTACGCGCGTAACCTACAATTACGGAAAAACGAAAAAGGAGAAAAAGAAAAACGGAAACTCACGCGCGTTTACTCATAGGAGAGCGAGGTAGGGAGAGAGGAGCAGATGGCAAATGGTCTTATGCAAATCCCGACACAATTTCGCGGCGCATTAGACGCCGGGCTTCTTACTCTATACACGCGCTTTGGCTACCGCACCTGTACGGCTGCATCATCTGCGCGACCCGAATGCGCTGATCCAAACCGAGCAAATCGCTGAGTATCTAGCTTCGCATTGACCGGCTTTTACGCGGCGCGCGGATCGATTTTCCATTGCTCTAATTAATTTTACGAACGGGCGGTAAATTATTTACGATGTTGTTTGATCTCCGTACGCGGGGCGTATGTAGAGAGAAAGGAGAGAATATGTGTGCGTTTGATCGGCGTAAATTGCAGGATGATTAGCAGGATGATGACGGCGAGGTTTAGGGGAATAAAAGGAGGTAAAATGGATTTTAATTGTGGGATGTAGTGGTACTTTGGGTCAGTTTCTCGAGAAAGTTGCTGCATAATGAAATGTAATTTTATGTGGAGTTTTATAACTTTGTATTTATAAATACATTAAAACTAAAGAAACACGATAAATTGCAGCATGATTAGCATAAATGATTAGCCATTCGCTCTTAATTTCTTTCTAAATCGCTATTAACCTCTTTCTCGTACCTATATCACGCACAACTCATACAAACAAACAATTTAAAAACCTCGCATCCCAAACCATCACCCTTCCAAACCCAGATTAACGAATATACTACATACATCATACATCAGCCTCAACAAGCCGACTCTTATCTAATTACACCATTCAGGCAAATCTCCGCTAATCCGCGCGCGATGTAATCTGGCGTCTAAAGCGACGGCGCAACATATCTCAGCGCAGATCTTCCCACAACTCGATCCTACGCTAATCAGCGCCACAAAAGCGCGGGCGTAGGTGCTTCACCTGTCGAACGACGCGCGCGCGGCCCTAAATCAAGACGCGCGCAACAATAACCCGGAATGCGCGTGGGTCGCCGCGCTTTCTCTCCGCCGCGTTGCTGTACTTACACGCGGTTTTAATTGGATTATGTGGCTATGAGGCGGCGGCCTTGTGAAGAACGAGAAGTGAGACACATTGTTTCGGCGGGTTCACGGATGCGAGCGGTAATTGAGTTATGTAATGGTCGCGGGAGTTTGATTGAATATATTCCGTACGGTATAGTCGTTAATTCGTATGAAGCGTGCGTTTTCACGTGCTTTTTTGGAGGTGTTACGCGTGTTTACGGAAATTTTCGGGATGATACGTCATTGTAAGATGTATTGCGTTGCTCTGTGAAATCATGAAGCGTGATTTTCAATTTCTCATATTTTTCCAACATTGAAAATAAGATTGCATGACATAGAGATATATATATACTTGAATTGCTAGAAATGAAGTGTCTGCTCAGTTGTTATTCAACATCGCTAATTAAACAGTAGTCATCGATTTAAAAAACTCAGATGTCATATCTCTTGCAATTTTTCTCACGCAGATAGGTTTGTTTTAACCTTAATAATCAGATCTACATTTTTCACGAACTTTAGCAGGCTTCAAAAACATTCTCAAACTATATTTTACAGTCACATGCATCGGTTGAACGAGTGGCTTTGAAAATTCCGCGAACAAACGCCAAGATTAACTAAATGCAATTTATAGAATCTAAAGTGGATTTGTCGCCTTATACCCTTACATTATACACATCGTTACATGAATACTTCACTTGCGCTCCGTCTCGAGCGAAAGTTTATTTGATGCAATAAATTGTATCAAGAAGCCCTACAAAAGCCCGCATCTAATGGCGCCTTTTGTGAACCTTGACTCGAATCTCTTCCTCGCCTACACGCTCAACATAATATCATTTAATAAGCGAAAAAGTAAAACAAATCTCCGCTACCATTGTTATATACTCCAACACAAACCAACACCCAAAACCAAAGCACACTTACACGAATCCCTCACATCAATTTCACACACTCCGCACATCGGCGTCGTCCGCGCGTGCATAAATACCGATACCCATCTTTCTCTCGCGCGGAACTTTCTCTCCCTTTCTCCGTCCCCGCGAGTGCGCGCCAACGCCCGGGAAAAGGAATTCAGCAGCGGCCGACTTGACGTAACGGACCGCGCGCGCGTGGCCCAGCGTGACGCAAGCTGCGAGCTCCGGCGCCTTTATTCTCTCGTGAATTTCGCGCGACGTACGTCCTTGCGCGCAGGCCTTTCGAAAAACGGTATATGCAGGTTTTTTTTATTGTGTATAGGTAGACTGGAGTGTGGGAGGAATGTTATGGAAAGGTGGTGCATTGGTTTGAGACGTCGATGTCATGTTGAATGGCGGAAGCCTTTTTTTCACGGAAGTTTAGCTAATTGATCAGATAAGCGAGCTGCGCGTGGGCTCCTTTTGATGTCAGCGTTGTAAATAATGGTTGTGCTGTATACGAGGAAGGAGTAGAAGGCTATAATGAATTGTATTGTTTCGTTATCAATTATAAGATACGAGTAATGAAACGAACAGGTAGCTATGAGCATTATAGGTTTGAAAACTTTTTAAATTTATCGGAGAAAGAGGTGTCATTAAAACCATTTCTTTTTTAAGGAAAGGTGGAAATCAAAATATGCGTAAACTTAAATTTCCTTATGAAATTAATCGTAGAACATCGGGTAAAAGTCACGCATCACACTACATCTATAAATGTTATATCATTTGGACGTCTTTATAATTAGGTGATAAAATAAATTTTACGACGCCACAGCCGATAAAAATCACCTACTACTTTCACCAAAAAATTCATCTCAATTCAGTGAATTTCTCGACGATTTCCACACGAGAAAAATCTAATTTTCGCGCATTTAGAAAATTCCTGCATTAATAACCGGCATAACTGAACTCATTAACCTGGCATTACTGTAAAACTGGGTTAATTCCTATCGAGTATATCATAAAATTACAAAATAACCCAAGCATTAAAAAAACAAATGATACACCGCTCGCCGCTATCGTAAGCCGGTGCGCGCACTAAAGTTTATTTACAATGATTATAAACCCATAACGAACTTCATTCAGCCGCGCATTTACCATCCGCGTATAATACCATAATACCAAAGTGTATACACGCGAAAGCACGTTCCATCCATCACTCTCGCCAACAGCTTTTAAACGCGCTCAAAGCCCCAAAGTTACGGTGAAATCAAGGAGAGGCATTTTAACGCGCCGCTAATTCCACCGATAAATATCCCCGAGCGGCTAATTAATTACCATATAATCCTTCGAAAGAGCTTCCCCGACGCGATATCTCGAGATAACGTCACAACGTCCTCTTCCTATCTTACATACCCGTATACAGCTTCATTGCGCGTATATATACACGTAGCCGCAGGAATTCCGCGAGAACCAGGCCGTGAATCATGTAGAGCCGCCGCGGGAGAAATTTTCGTGATCCGCGTGACGCTTTTACGATGCGCGTGTGCCCGCCGATACGCCTTCCTCTTCCGTGTATATCCGCGCGCATGTGTAATGTATGTATGTATAACGAGGTGAGGTGACGACATCAATGGTTATATGCTCTTTCGGTGTATTTATGTGTGAATCGCGCGCGGGGGACGATGGGAAGCTTCGGGAATGTGTTTTACAAGGAAGAAAGTGCAGTGGTTCGACAAAAACAGATGCATTGTTACAGTTTATATAAGGAGCGCCTTTTACCCATCAATCGCGGGCACTACTCTGATGTGAAAATTACTTTTACTGAAAAACCGATTGTTTTCTTGTCTTTTGTTATTACAGAAGACGAGCATAATAAGTTACTCTCGGGACACAAAAAAGAGTTACGTGTATATAAGTCACGGAAAAATCATCGTTCACTATAAAATTATCATACTTCGTTTCGAAACCGTGTAATTAATATTTCGTGAACTGAAAATCTTTTTTATCTTAAAAAAAAACCACATGTCACTATATCGGTGAAAAAAAAAACAAGTACCTATACACAGTGGCACACTACATCCGTCGAGAAAAAGTGAAAATGAATAATCGCTTGGCGTTTCGAATGCATAAAATTAAAGGCGCGCGTACAAGCGGCACACGGTAATCGAGAAAGATGTAACGAATTTCCTTCCTTTTTTTTCTTTCTTTATTATTGGGAGTTCCGAGCGCTTTCGTAAACACACACGTCGCGCGGTGCGTATATATCTACACGAGGAAGTTAAATGACATGACAGCGTTACGACAACGCGAATGTTTGAAATGTTTATTGCAGCAGCGGCGAATTTTCGTTTATCGTGTTTCGCAGCTGGTTTATTGGACTTTTAATTACGGAAATTAGCAGCAATTATACACGGCTTTACATGTATTATCCGTTGCGTTTAATTGGGAACGGGGAGTTAATGCGGCATTAAAATCGACCTTAAATAAATTAAACGACTTTCTATACGTTAAAGTGGTATATACTGGCCGGTGTCACAACGGGCTCTTGTTTGTTTACCGTTTTACACTTATCACTCGTGTACATACCGTTAAAAAAGGAATCAACGCGGAAACCGGTACCTGACATAACCCCGCTACCGCGCACCTCTTCCCACTGCAATCCATCCTCATCTCGATCCCCACCCCATTATTTCCCATCATCAATATTCCTCCGCGACTTTCGTCCTTACGTCACACTCTGTCTCTCTCTCGTAGGTAGGCGCATCCTTTATATATACGCACACCTTGGAAATCCTCGGCCGTGACGTCATCTCCCGCACGCGCCTAATTTCTTCTCGAGCCTTTTTTGTGCCCGTGCTTTTCAATTAGTCATACGAGCGCGCGAGCGCGGTGGCAGATTGCGAACGGGAGAGAGAGAAGAAAGGAGAGAGAGAGATGTTTTTATTAGCGTGCTAGATTTCGCTAATGAGTCTGGATTCCGAGAGAAGCTGTGCTGTGATTTTTACGATCTTTGAGAGAGCCCCAGCGCCGCGACGGCTTTAATGTATTTTTTTAATGACTCGCTGATTTCTAATCAAATATTTTTCTATAATTGTTAGATCCGTATTGCTGTAGCGTTAAAAAATTTGATTATTTTTGTTTACAATAAAGTTATAGTAGCTTGTGAAAATATGTAAATCTAATTTTTTACCCTAAAGTCAATAATTATTTTTCATGCATAGAAAAAATTAGCTACAAACACCCGCATATCTCATAAATTATACAGCAAGCTGAAAAACTTTCATGTAATGATTCGCAACAACCACCCATCCTCTTCCATTATCCAATTTCGCCTTTTTTGAACCTTTCGTTAATAATTTCATTATCTCATTATTTTTACGCAAAGATAATAACTTTCTTATGCGCGCGCTACGACGAATCGGCGATGATTAGATTCGGATAAAAACATTCGCTTTCGGAGCCTACTATACGATGGAAACAATATGTATACACACACATATATGTTATAATACGCAGACGCGGCGGGTATAACGAAACGACTTTTGCAATTGCTAATGCAACCTCTAATGCATATGATTTCTCGTGATGCAATGTGTTCCATCGATAAGGAGAGTTGGATATTATACTATATAATTTCTTAGCGGCGTATACATGTATATATACTTATTTCGCACTGTGTCTTGCGCCTTCTTTATTGAAAGATTAAGCAAAGTCTTTTTTTTATTCTTTAATGGGCTCGCGCTCGTAATAACGTTAAAGTGTCTTAATAGGATAATCATAAGCGCGCGAAGAGAAAGGCGTAACATAATAAATTCATAATATTATGTTTTTCATATGTCACGCTCGCACGTTACTCGCATTTGCATATCGCTTTTCATTTCCATTATCGTTTAACCGCACTTCACACACATACACGAGGAACGACAACATCATTCTACACACGCGCGGTAAAAGTAGATCATTATACATGTATTCTCTTATATCACACTGCACCTCGCCTTACACAAACACAGCACTTTTCGTCTCTCTCCCGCAGGAGCGTCAAAGCGCATCACAATCAGCACTCGCGAATCTCTTCCCTTCTCGCGACCTTCTCAGAACGCCTCGCCAGCACGATACACTCATACACTGCACGGTTCTCTCAATTAGACTCGCCAATAAAACAATATCACACGCCGCGCGAGCAAGCGTTGCGCTCTCCTTCGACGAAGAGAGGAAAATAGCTCGGGCGCGACGACGCGTGACACAATGCCCGCGGTAATTGCGCGGAAACTTTACACCTAGGCGATAACTATTGACCGTTTCTCCTTCTCTGTGTCTTTTTTTTCGGCTCGAGACGAGAGCGTTTTTTCAGCGTGTCGCTGCTCGTGCAGCTGTTGTTGTTGCTGCTTCGCTTTGCTCTGCTTTGCATTTTAGCGCGGTCGGACGTTTTTCGAGGGGGAGATGTTTTGCCGCGAGGCTGCTGCTGCGGTTCGGTGCTTATTGCCGAGTTTTTGCCGTAAAACGCGCCTTTGAATATGACTCGTATTTTCCTTCTGAAAAATATAAGCGCAAGGGAAGTTATGGTTTCCTCTGGTAAATGACGTGCGAGTAATAAAAAATAATCGGAAATATGATAAAATCGTTTTATTTAGGATATATTAATATAAAGGTATGCGAGTTGCGTAAGCGGATCACTTGAGACACTTGCCACGGGATCACGCATAATTTTTGATAAAGAAATTTCTCCGAAAAGAAACTCATCCTAAGACGATTCCAACCTTGCGTAATAAGCTTTCTTCGAAAGATTGATATTGATTGACACGAGGCCGGGTATATTGAAAATACTTTCGTATAATATACAGTACCAGGCTGCTTTGATTAATCGTGATATGAATATATATACGCGCTCGTTTACACATCGAGCGATTAATTTTTTTAAATATCCATATCTAAAAAGAGCCCATTAAAAAGGTATACAAGACCCACGCGCAAAACATTCCTGCAGACCCGATCATATAATTGGTCCGAGTATAGGCGCCTTGTCCCCGTGCGGACCATTAATCCCGATAGCTCGATCGCTCCTATAAACAATTTTTTTTTTAATTGACTTTCGCAACGCGCGCAGCGAAAATAATCGCGCTTTTCCAGCCGCGCGATCTCTCGTCTTCATTAAAATTCACCACCATGGCCGCCGTGTGTGCGCTATTATAGGCATCGCAAGTGTTCATGTCACAATTAAGAAAATGGCGCTTTATTAGTTTCCAATCCGTTGGCTTAATTGGCACGTGTTACAAAATCTTCTCTCCCGTCTCGCCTCGACGTCTTTCTCCGCTTTGGGAGAAAAATTTTCGCGACCTTACAAGGCCCCGTCACTTTTCCCACCTCCGCGTATTTGCAGCTTGCGCATTATACATATATAAGTGCATGTATGCGCGGTTAATTAACGCGGTGAGGATTGGATGCTGAGCGGATTCGCTGTGTGTATAGCGTAAGGTCTATAAATAACAAAGTAGCTCATGCGTAATTTTTGCAAATAATCACGAGGTAAAACAGATTTATGGAATGGTAATTGTTGCAGGTTGATTTATATAACAACTGTTATACTTGACTTTGTGGAAATATCACATGATTACTGAACGTTGTAACCGTATGTATTGATGGAAGCGTATCTTAATAAAATTATCGAGAATCATTAATATATATTTCCTGCCACCATACGAATTATAAATTAAACTACATAGCGATACGTCTTTCAAAAGTACATCCAATAAACTCTCATGTTTACACGCGACTGTAACCATCACCTCCAACACAACCACACCCAACCCTCCTTTTAATTAATCCCCGTCAATCCTCATCAACCAACGCACGACCTAACGGCCCATTCACTGTAAATCCTTTCCCTCAACAATCGGGCATCATGAGCGATTCCTCGAACCTCCGCAACATCTCCGAACGATTAGCAAATTCCTAAAGGAAGTGGGTGGCAGTAGTAGTCGCCACCACGCACGCACGTACGGCGCCGTCGCGAGCGAATCATTATATAAACGCGCATACGCTGGTTACGTAAATAATGAGGGAAAACGGCGGGAAATGCCGGGGCGCCCTTAAATATAGCCTCGCCGCCCTTATGCGTGTACGTAAGTGTGCACGCGAGAGGCATGTATATGTGAGTTATCGGCGCGGTTCTATTTCCGAAGGTGTATTGCCGCTGGGGTGTACAGTGTATATATACGCGCGCACGCGTGATGCTTTGACTTTTGCGGAGTATGATTTTACAGTGTTTATGAGGAAGTGAAATGCAATAAAATATATCGTGGCGGAGGGGGTTGGTTGGTTCACGGAATTTTGCAGATATATTATACTATGTACATATATAGTTTATTGCTGAAGATGCGGGGAGGGAGGAGATGATTGCTTGTTATTATACAGATACGAGTGATTATAACATTTTTTCAGAGTGCGATTTATGAACGAGTGGGAATATCTGGTTTCCTTTGTGTATTATTATTGCAACAGTGTTTATGTATCTGATTTATATAGCGTATACTCTATGCTTCATTCATTGACAAACAACATTCTGATATCCTGAGTGAATTTGAAAAATTTTAATACAATGGGCATAACTTATACCATCGCGTATCGTTTTAACACTTATATTTATTAGCAAATACACTTTTACAGAAAATATATAATCATTTTTAATATAGAAAAATTTATGCTAACCGTACTTTCTTTTTCTGTTTCAGGTAAGTTTCAATGACACTGGACCTTCTTTTACAATCCTTATCCTACTATCGTAAGTAATAAAACAATCCGTACGAAAGTTTCCTTAAAAAATAACCATTAAAAGACATATCGAATGCGTAACCGCCTCGAGAACCTGAAAATAACCAGTTAAAATCAAACTACAAAATTTCCGGAAAAACGCGCATACCAAGATCACGCGACACTGTCCCCCCCACCACAAACGCTCAGAAACTGGTTCGTCGCACGCGTGACCCCGCACGTATATAACTCACACAACCTTATATACCACACGTACGTATATACTGGAGGCCTGCATCAGGGTGGCAATGCCGGCATCACACTCGCGCGCAGCGATATTACGTTTCCTCGCGTGTGTGTGTGTCATAATGCAGCGCGCGGACTGGCGGCCGCGCAGATTACATGCTGGTAGCCAAGTACGTATGGTAGCTCTGCGAGGCAGAGGTCAGAGATGAGGGAGATCGGACGATGGGAAATTGTGCTCTTGTATATCCCGGGAAAATGGAGGTTTTTTAGGCGGCACGGGATGGTGGTCGATGGGTTCTGATAAGTGTTATTAATTTCGATTGGGATGTGTATATAATTTGGGTAATCACTTAATAGTTGTAATGACTGGTATTTTGGGATTGGTATTGGGTAATAAAGGTACATGGTTATATCGTTAATTAATAAGTATATAGGTATTGTCGGTGGCGAGCCTTCGAATATCGAGATTTTATCGAACAATAGATACACAACTTAACCGCGTAATTAGTTTTTATACGGCAATTGAGCATTTTGTAATAGCAATTGTTTTTCGGGACACCTGTCTGTTTTTGCCTACCTACATCAAATTTATTATTTACATTTATATAGACGCGGGACTAAAACTGTATAGGTCAATGCAATCTACATAATAAGAACACTAAAAAGCATCATTAAAGCCAAAAATAAAGATCCATCGCTCGATCCGAAATAAACCACCATTATATACCCTTACGTAACGATCTACAATCAACGCGCGGCAACCGCCATTAGAACGCGCGAATTCCAACGCGCTCCCTCTAATACACTTTCGCGCCAACCTCGTAACCCCAAGAATTTTAATTACCCCGCTGCTGCGCAGCTCGATATAAATCCGCGCGCGCCGTGTAATAATCCGTCTCGCGTGCGCCGTGTCGGCGGCGAATAAAAAGTACGGGATAGAGAGACACAATAACGCGCGCGCGCGTGGACTGATTTTCCAGCAGCGACTTTCGTAACGCGCGTGTGTTGTAGCGGTAAAAAAAAGGGCGTGCGACAGAGAGAGAGAGAAGGTAAGAAGGCCGGATTCCATAGGTGCAGGCATATTACGATGCGCTCCGCGATGCGTGTAACGCCGGGATTTTTTTGGGTATCTGTGTCGCGACGCGGCGGTTTTTACATATAGCCCGAGTTGGGTGTCGAGTATTCGTTTAAGCTCTTTGAAGATATATGGCGCTTGAGAAGTAAAAATATACCTCGGTTCTATCTTTAACAATAATATTATCATCGGAAGTGTACACGTATCTTCTTTATAATAAAGACAAAACAAATTATTTACGTTAAGGAGATTGCCTTTATGCCCACACACCCTTTGCACTATCCAACATACCGGTACATCACTGTCCCCACGCCACCGCGCGTGCCGCTTATTCAAAAAGACAACCACGTGTACACACGTGTACTGACAGCGTCGGGAGGAAGGACGACATTTTTCTCTCCCGCCAGCAGACGATGTCGAGACACGGGAGCAGCTAATCGCGCCGGTGAGTCTCTTATCGGCGAGCGCAGCTTCGTGGTTGTATTGTGAGACACATGCGAGAGATAAGGGACACGCCCACGTATATGCACCACGCCTCTGTCAAAGCCCTACTCTTTTTTTCTTTCTTTCTCTTCTTATTTCTGAGGCTCCATTAAGGTGTGTGCATCCGAAGCTACTGCTGTGTGCTTGTAACGCATATAGTTCCGTGTTGTACGAGGAACCGTAAGAATTCGAGTATTTTTCTTTTGTTCGTTTGGATGGAAGTGGAAAAAAATATTTCGTAACTTATTCGGTTAATGCAGCTAATGCGAGATTTTAGTCGTACCTAATAGGTTGAAAAATTATGTCGATTATCTTATTTGTAAATTACAAGCGTGTGGTACTTTATTGTACAAGGTATAATATATTTTTTCTTTTTATTGTACGAACGAACGCACTTAATATCCTTTTCTTTGTCCGAAGTAAATGTTCCAACACGGCGATAATTACTTCGTTAACCAAAATCAATTTGACATAAATCATCGAAAAATTCTCTCATTGCTCGAACACTTTGTTGCTTGTCCTTGCAATTAAAATTTTTCGATTTCAACATATTATATCCCGAACAAGACTGTTAAAAATAAAACTACCTTTCCTTTCTCAAGGAAAATTAAATTTTAAATTAAGAATACCAGTTTTTGAGCACAAATTAAACAATTATCGACCGTTAATAATCCCAATTTAACCAGTCTACAAAAATACATGCACGTAACACAACACTTCCCGCCTAAAAGTATAATCGTCATATTTCCGGAACCTCTTATATTCCAATATATATACACTTGAGACCACAAAATTAACCAACTATATACCCGCACAAAAATAATTCCCCAACCCTTCCACCCGCTACGTCAAAAATACACACATCTCCTCCACTACGGCGTTTCCCGAAATTCGTCAAACTCCGACTTCATAAATCGAGCGATTGATCCACCCTCATAATCCGCCGCATTCCTCCTCCTCGCACGCGCGCACGTGTCTATTTTCATTCCTCTCGCGCGTCTCGGGCCTCCCGAAGCAAAGAGACCAGTAGGTATAACGACGCACCGCCTCTCGTTTTTTTCTTTCTCTCCTCGGTTTTCTTCAACCCCGTCCCGAGAATCCCACGGTGGCATGCGCAGGGCTAAGAGAGAGAGAGAGAGAG
>JAPYZO010007347.1:0-13864 GCA_030522905.1 Torymus flavipes | reverse complement strand
ACGCACGCGCGTGTGATGCCGTTAAGAAATTTCGGGTGGAAAGTGGATTTATGCGTTGAAAACAGCTGATATTATGTGGGGAGATGAGGAAACGGTGGTGGTTTACGTAAGTTGAAAAAATGTAGATAAAAATTAGAAGTCAATTATGTTGTTGGGGATTTGCTTTGTTAGAATTGAAACACAGTTTAGATAAATTATTTGACTAATTAAAATTATAGACTTTCTTTTACCTCAAATAAAGATTTCAAGGTATTGTAGAATTGAACTTTTCTTGAAATTTATTTATATTTATTTAGTTTACTTATTTCATTAAATGAAGATACTTAAACACTTTTACGACTTATTATAATTTATACAAAATTATATACGAAATATAGTTAATGAATTTTTTATTTTATGTATTAGATATTTGATTAAGAAATCTTCAAAGACAACATTATTTCCTACAATAATGATTTATGTATTTTTTATTCATACTCTAGATAATTTGTCTAGATTAATGATTTTCATTTATTAATAATGTATGTGTTTTTATGTATAACATCTTAATACATTTTCACGCAACAAGCAATTAGTATGAAAATAAGATTTCTAAATTATTTCGAATCTTCACTACAAACCTCGAAATTTCATTTCACAATTGACCTCTGCTATAATTTACTTCAAGTTATGATTTACTTAAGTACATATATATCGCTCTCCTTCCGCATCTATTTCAGGAACCCCTCACAACAAAAAAATTAAAACTTTTCCGATACACGTGCATCAACCGAAATAAATAAAATCCTTTTTTGCCTACGCCTGATGCATCGACATCCAGGATATACCGTTACGAAAAAAGGGTAGACACGAGCACGACGGCCGGCAGAAATTTGCATAAGATCCGCTCTTTTTTCAGGATAGCCAAGGATACTGGACGATCCTTTTTGGTCTGACAGACGCGGGGACAGTGCAGGAAGGTTTCGAAATGAGGCAGAATTAATGTACTTACTTATTTACTCACTCGTTAAGAGGAGTAGTTTTCGAGATGAACCGAGACGGTTCTCGTCTATTATAACAACGAAGACGCGCCGCTGAGTGTCACTCGAAATCCTTCATTTTCTAAGAAATTTTTTCTGCTTCAATTACACGCCGTCAACTTCATGAATAATATATATGCGCATATATATCTAACGTTATCTGATTCACGTAGTGCTCTCTCTCTCTATATCATGCGACCTTCGCTGGGCCAACCGCCCATTTTGATATCTTACATTTAATTCGTATAAAATACCCCTTTTCTTCCTATAAACGGCTGATTCACAGCTTTGTTAATCTTTTTGTATATTTGTTATTCATTCATTAAAAATCTCTCCAAAAAAACTCATTCTGGTCCCAAAAATTACAATTTTGTCGCAGTCCACACCCATATCCACTCGACTTTTACCTTTTTTTTCGATATCTCTCTCTCTCAAAAAGAACGTTCTAGCAATTACCTCACCGCAGAATCTCGCAAAATGTCTCGAATCGAAATTCATCAACAAAAAAGAAAGAAACCGCACAAAAACTTCGGTCCACTTGAACTCGAATACCCTCGGCCTTCGTCGCGGGAAAAAGCGCGTGCGTGCACGCGAGATCGTCGACACCGCAATTATACGCTTCTATGTATAAGAGAGCGGCGCATCGTTAGATTTAGGATTACGACCTTGCCTGGAGACACCTTGGCGTGCTGTTTATTGCGGTTGCGAGTTTGAATAAATAGTGTACTTAAGTGTGTTTGCTCCGATGTAGCGAGATGAGGTGAATGGTTTGTAAAAAAAAGAAGAAGCGTTTGATTTTTGTTTCTTTTTTTTATAAGCGAGGTGAGGGGTGTTACTTAGATGATGTGGGATGGCGCGAGGACGAGGGATCGTTGAATGCGCGATTGTCAGCGTTCATTGAGAGGAATTCAATGAGATGCTTTCATTATTGGCTTTGTGATGCTTAGTGTGGGTATACTGTGAGGTTTGCGGGTTTAAAAAAATTCTACAGATTTAAAAAGATTCATGGCAGACACTTGAAATAAAAGGTATTACATGGTACGTTGAACTGATACTTGTTTGTAAAGCTTTAAAAATAAATAAACAATCGAGTATACACAGAAAGCGTTAAAATACAATTTTAGCATTTTTTTATCACAAGTGCACCTACCCATATCACTCATTCCATTTTCCTACTATAATTTAAACAAAACCCTTCCGAACCATTCATTCACACACCCTGTAATCACTCGTACATTATCCAAAACGATTGTATCAACACACAACGCCTGTACAAAACCTCACACCTGCTATTACCTCGTCTTCTCCATCAATCATAAAACAAAGTTCAACAATTCATCAGCTATACCAGCCATTGTACTACCGAAAATACCAATCGATATCGTCGTAATATACACGTCCACGAAAATTACACCTGTGCACAAAAACATTCCTGCTCCTTACAAACAGGGTGTCGACCTCATCGTCGTACACGCGCTTTGTTGTCCATAATATAATGCGCAACGACGGACATCGTTTAACTTTCGCCACGGATTATAATAGATCAGATGGATGGCCTCAATCGGCTTGATGTCATGGGATGAATTCGTATCCGGTGCACACGTCCGTGAGTGGAGTGAGTGAGGCTGTGTCATATTCGGGGAATGCAAGGAGACGACGACTTTCGCAATGGTTGTGCCACTTATTGTTTTTATTATTCGTTAGTGGGTAATTCAGTCCAGCATGGTCCGTACGTGGTACGTGCATTTTGTATATTTTTCGGTTATTGCGAGACAGAAAACTTATTGAGCTTGCTTCAATAATACACTTTTTGGAAAGTATGGTAATGTAATAACAATTATTGGAAACAATTGAAATAACAAATATTTTTTATGCTTTTCCACATTTGAACTTTGAAAAAATACGGCGTATTTTCATCGGGATGAACCTGTTCAATAAAGAATAATTAATTTTTTAGTTGAAAGAAGTATAATAGTATTTATAAAACGTTTAGTAACATACCGTAGAAGATTGATGCACAAGATTTAGAAACTTCAGCTCGTAAAAATGTTATTCTATCAATCTAATGCCTCCGAGGAAAATGATGAAAAGCGAGGTAATAAAATTGACAGAATACGTATGTATTTTTTTTTCATTATGTACATGTTATAACTATCGAACATCGGAATATCATTAGCCGTTCGATGACTTTATCAGGCAATTTGCATGCTAATCCATTTTAATTTTGGAAATTCAAGTTTTTTCTTCGTGTTTAAAAAGATGGTGTGGATTACATCTTTGAAACGGCGTATTTATATACATTCTCCATTCAACACAAAATAAAATGATAAAAAATGTATGACTAATTCATAAATAAAGCATCGTCTATATTTATTATAAAAGACATTTATTACGTTTTTTGAAAAATATTACAGAAACTTTTGAAAACTTTAAGAAACAAAATCCATTCAACAAAATATGGAAAGAATATTTTATACCGTTGATTCATTCTTGAATAAACTATAAAATGTAAATTTGCGTACTAGTCTATTAATAATTTATTTGAAAAAAAAAAAAAAATGGAAAAATCACATTTTTTTGTGAATATAAAGCTTTTAAATGATTCACTATACTTAACGTCGTTGAACCCTTTTAGGCACTCTAATGAGTTTCTCATAAAAAAATCTCATTCACAAATCATTAAAATTTAAAATTTGGAATTTAGATATCAAGAGATATTTTTAGAAAATCTTCGTGTTTTAATAAACGAAACATTAAAAATTTGTAACATTTTGGTTGTTTTATTGATTTTTCGAACAATTGCCTACAACTTGGGAAGCTAGGTTGTCGGAACAGTTCATCTCGAAAAACAAGAAAGAAAAAAATATTACTAATATTTTCACAGAATACACATATACTTAACACTTTGCAGTCGCGCGCTTCGATACCGACATTGACCATCTCCAATTCAAGTCTTCTAAGAAAAAAAAGTGTATCTCCAAAAATTACATTTCGAGAAAATCATATTTGAAGTTTTATATTTATGCGTAGTATCGAAATCAATAAACAAAATTTTTCAAATTTCTTTGAGATATAATCCTCACCACGTAAAAAATGATAAAACATATTAATAAGTTAGTAAAAGTAGCGTATACAGTAAGTAAGTAATTTTGAGATACGCCCTTTTTCCTTAAAAGTCTTCAATTATTCCAACAAAACGACAAAGAACTATTTTACGCAGTGTAAAACTAAAAGAACAAGCGCCGAAAAAAAAACACTAGCGTAGCGACATGGGAAAGGGCACGGGATGAGCGATTGGATAGGGGATGAACTTGTGCACGATGACGGGCACAGGATGTGGTACAGGAATGGGATGGGGTATCCTGATTATTCGCTGCTCTGGCATGTGTAGCGACGGCCAAAACGGCGCTATACCCGGTAGGAGGGTGTTGTCGTTATCTCTGGGATTCGCAGGTCCGCTGTAGTTGTTGCTGTTCTGGTACAAGGCCACCATGCCCCTCTCCATTACCGGGGCGGGGTGTGAAGCTGTGGAGTAATAGTGACGGTTCACGTAAGGGTTTGGTACAGAAAAGAATTGTTATTGAATAGGTATAGCAAATAAAAAATAATTGAGAATTTCGATGTTAGGTGATTACGTAACAGTGGATTGAAGGTAATGTTATCAGCATTTGGCCTACGAGATATTTCGTAGGAACCATTCATTTTCAATTTAAATTCAGAAGATGTATAATAAGGATTAATCTTACGTTATTCGAGAATATAATGCGGTTCTCTTAATTTTTACTTTTGAATTTCTTTTTTATAATTCAAATTGTGCCTTGCAGTATATGATGACTATATTATAGAGTCGCGTTGAAAATGTTGATTTATTAATTTACTATTCCGACAAATTATAATTGTTATTCCACAAGTCAGTCAAGTTTTGGTTTTGTACAACTTTTTTAGAAATGAGGACGATAATTAAAAAAAGATTTTAAACATTTCTGCATTGTTATAGGTATAGCAGTCAATTGAAGATTAGGATTTTTCCATACATTAATATATAAACTTTCATTTTTGCGTATAATATTTCCATTAAAATATACTAAACATAAACATCAATATAAAATAAAGAAAAGAAAAAAATAAAATAAAATTTCTCTCGACATCTGCACAAAACGCCTTGCCTCCGCGCCTGTTAAAAATTTCAAATTTAGATTTTAGACTCAGCCTCCAATGTCCTTGACAACCCGCGAAATTATACATTTATGCGCCAATTCATCGCGATCATGAAAGACAAGAAGATCATATATATACAAACCAGACACTGGAGGACTAAACTGGGGTGGCTCCTTCTTCTTTTTCTCCGCTTTTGGCAATGGCGAATCAGCGTCCTTCGTCGTAACTTCATAAGGGACCTCATCATTAACCTCATCAGCATTACTGTACGTCCCAACCTGCCCACCAATGCGCTGCGCAGCCATCACAACGGTCGAGTACTCACCGTTATCGAGCATATCCTTCTCCGACTGCCTGTTTGGCTTCTTCGCGTAGCGCGATTCTAATTTCTGCATCTGCGAGCCGGGCCAAACCTTAGGATTGCGCATGTTCCGCGTTCTCGCCACGCTTTGCAGGAAGTCATCGATGCGCGCCACTTTCTGATCCAGCTGTCCGCGTGATACCTGCAGCGTCGCAGCAATCACCAGGATACACACCTGCGAATTGACGAAGGTGTAATATGTTATAGCAAGTGGTTTAATATTTTTAATCGTACTGATGTGTGTACCGTGAAACCGTGCATTTCCGGTTTCCGTTGTGCAATAAGCGCGAGACGGGAGAGTAAACTTGATTGAACTTGAAACGCTGGCTGATTATAGGTCGTTAAATGTGGCACGCAGCGGCTGTTATCGCGTGCGGAATTCCGGCGCGTATACCTATGCAGATTTCCAGAGGCTGCGTTGCGCGATTGCTGTATCGGGAATTCTATAGGAAATCTACTCTCGGACGTTTCAAAAGCATAAAAAAAACTCTGCGACAATTTTTTTTCTCATTCTAGGTATATACATCATACGGTAGACGGGAAAAATGGCAAACATATGAAAACAGTCTGGTGCCAGTGTGTGGGCCTTACATCAGTTTTCTTTACGGGAATTTAACATGGACGAAATGTACGAAAAGTACCTATATTCATTGATAATTAGTCCTCAGGGTTTTCATATCTATATGGTATATAGATGGTCTATATATATCTAAGCATATCTATATGGTACGCCAAAATTTAAATGACTATAATAATTGAATAAAATATTATTTTAAGGTATCGGAACAATTAATCTCCAGGTTAATGTGTTCAAAATAATATTTTATAGTATCTAAGTGATAGCGTAAATAATAAAAAAAGTGTAATGAAAAAATAGAAATTTCGCAATTTTGAAAAATAGGTTTCTTTTAATACAGACAAGTGTAAAAAATCATGCAAAAATTTTAAACAACATACATTTCAGTATTCAAAAGAGTTTATTCTTTATTCAAGATAAAAAATTCATCTTTATATACCTATTCTATAATTGTTCATTTATGTTCTTTATATATATATATATTTAAAATCTACGTTACATTTATATCACAATCTATAATTTTTCTACTATGCATACTGTCAAAAATATTCGTAAATTCATAAATAATGCTATTTTATCAATAAAATAAGGATCCATTATACTAGAGGTGGTCCAAACTAGAAATTTTTGAGTTTTCAAATATTGTTATCACATAATAAATAAAAATATATTTTTTTATCAAAACAAATTGGCACGAAATGCTTTGTATTCATACTAGAATAATATTTACGTATAATAATAGCCGTTACTTAATTTACTAAGCAGCGCTCATTTGATTTTGGCTGTTTGAAAACTTTTCTGCTGTTTAAAACAAACAATAATAAACTCTCTTTATTACAAAAGGATAGGGATAGGGCTGAGTATATAGGTTCCAAAATATCGCAAAGGTTGAAAAATTACGAATAAATTTTGCAAAAAATGAAAATTGGAGTAGAAAAAAAGAGCAAAGAATGTTTGAAATCAGAAATCGGAAAAAAATAGTTGAGTCTAAGAGTGGACTTCTTACAGAAGACCTCATATTATTATGTGGTTTCGATAGGAATCTCCTTTGTTTCGGTTTACGATAGTTGTAAATTTTGCGTTACAAAATTTCGAGCTGGGAAATGAGAAACTTTGAGTTAATAAAACAGCGGATGGAGCCGAAAAATTACGGAACTATTTAGAAGCTATTAATGCCTGTTTAGAGCGCCGCGCAGCATAATCGGTTACCGTAATTTAAAGACGATCGTAACTTTCACTTTTTGTTTTCCTCCTGACAATAGACTCATAAATTACAGTTTTAAACGGCTAATTTCTTTTTGGTGAAAATTTTCATTACCCAATTATGAGCTGGCTCTTTGGACGTTAATACGTTTCAAAAATGTTTGAAAAACTTGTCAAGTTTAAATTTTACTGCGGTGTTTCATGTAAATGGATGGAAATTGTTAGATTATTTGATATTTTAGCGGTAAAAGAGTATTGTTAAGATAAATATTGTACAATGGAGTGTACCAAGATTGTTAAAAATTATTTTGAATTTGTATACGTATAATATAAATAAACTGAGTTCAGCATCAAAACGGTTTCATAATTTATAATCTTATAAAAGTTGTATTCCATAATTTCGGTAGCCTTACGTATACAAGTACAATCAAATCCATTCATCCATTCAACTCCAATGAACAATCGCCGCTTGTCTATTATATTCGACAAAAGCATAATAATGAAGAATTAGCAAGAAGAGGAGAAAATGTGCTTGAAATAGCTTTTCTCCCCGCGTATTATATTATAGTATTATAATAGTTGAATAGGTGATTATAGGCATTTTGAGTCATGCATAATTTAATACAGTTAATAAATATGATTCCCCTCTTTGGCGGGAAATAATACTTAATATCATCTTTTTGAAATACGCTCGAAATGCGCGATTTTTTACTCAACTTATAGGCATTGGAAAAGCTACAACATAGGTATCGATTGTTTAAATTTAAATTTCTTTTCAATAATTAGAACATATAATATCATATACCTAAATCATTTTTTTAAAAGAAGGGTTTTAAATATGGAAAATCTATTCACTCCGATATCATCGTAATTAATGTCTCCCGGTTAAATATACCATGACAAAAATGAAATGACATTCTTCCTTTATATGCTTAATACAATGTATATTCCACTACCCGATCTACCTAAGTGCTAAACTTTTTCCGCCACCATTCATGACTTTGCTTATGATGGCGGTATCATTTAGAGGCAATAATACCACACCCACGCACTCTCGCGCGCGCGAAACAATGTACGATGGACGATATGGACGATCCGCGCCATCCACCCAGGCGCCCATAGTGCATCTGAAAGTTGGTACCTCTGCAGTCTGCAATCACAAGCGCATCCTCTATCCTTCGCGCGTGCTGCTGTACCAATGGCTCTGGGAACGTCATAAACAACAAAAATCCTCGGCGTGCACGAGACGGAACTGCGGCTACACCCACACACAACTACCACCACCAGGACATCGACAAGTCGTAGGCCAAATTCATCGTCATGAATATGCTGTCCGCGGACAACAACGGCACCTTCCACGACGAGGTCAGTACATCTCTTCATGCGTTGAGGTTAAGTTGCATCCCAGTGTTTTGCAGTTGTGATTCCGCGACGTTTTTCTGCTCCGGGGAGAGGGTAAAACTTTTTCGCGCGGTTTTGGGAGTTTGTTTTGGCTTTATTAGAGCTGAACTATTATAAGTGGAATTTGCTGGGTTTCATTGTTTACGTGAGAGCTGTATGGTTTGTACTTATGAGCAGAGACTCGGAGAGGTGTCGCGCGTTGAGTGTTTATTTAGATCGGAGTCTTGTACTTGTACCTACCTACCTATCTATCATCAAGGGCGCCGAGCCGAGCAGTAGACGATTTTTGTTGAAAATATGGCTTTTTTCAATATCTCCAGTCCATGGCTGTCTCCATTTCTATTAAGATGCATAGAAAGACCTAAATTAATAAGGGTGAATTCATTTTTATGACATTTGGGGATACGTTTTTCGAGGAAGGGTGAAACCGTTCGTCAATGATTAACCTAAATTATGGTGGCTGTTTGTCTACTCATGAAACTAAAGATTTCAGGAGAAATCTGGTTTTGCCGTGAAATATGAATGACTAATTTAGTTCTTTAACATCAATGGTTGCATTTTTTTGTATAGATTGTTATTAGATTAAGAAAATATTTTGTATTTACAATTGGGTTACTTTCATTAGTTAAACTTATGTCGAAACATTACAAATTAAATATAAATTGTTAACTCATAATATTAAATTTTGAAACAACATAAAGTTAATATACTTCTTAACATTGATGATATTTTATAGGAAATTGTCGAAGATGGGCCCCCAGAATACCCCAGAATTTCTTCATTCTTGGAAAGTCCTACAGAATGGACTTACATAATGCGAAGGACTATGCAGGTATGGTTAAACTTGAGCGTTTATTCATCATTCAAAATGTAACATATTTTATCTTTAATTTGTATGGAATGCAGGAAGTCGTTCGTGGATTATATTTAGGACCATACAGTGCCGCCAGTAGATCTAAATTTCAAACTTTAATGAACTGTGGCATCACTCATATTGTTTGTGTTCGACAAAATATAGAAGCTCATTTCATCAAACCAAATTTTCCTGACAAGTTCAAGTGAGTATTTTCTCATATTCCAATTAATCAATGCATTGCTTAATATTATTATGTAATTTTTTCTAGGTATCTAGTTTTGGATATTGCTGATCAAGCAACTGAAAACATAATACAGCATTTTAAGAAAGTTAAGGCTTTTATAGATGAAGCTTTAAATTCTGGAGGACATGTGTTAGTACACGGTAATGCTGGAATTTCTAGATCGGCAGCTTTAGTACTTGCTTACTTAATGGAAACCTATGGCTTAACTAGGCAGTAAGTAATATTTAAAATGACTGGAACATTCAATTTTAGAAATTAACAAAATTTTTTCACATTTTGAATATAAAAAACCAATAACTAAAATTTTTGACATTATAAGAATACATTACTAATAGCATACAATTTGTTTACAGGAAAGCATTTACGATTTTGCAACAGAGAAGGTTTTGTATAAATCCTAATGATGGTTTCATGGCACAGCTACGAGAATATGAGCCTATTTACCGAGCTCAAAATACTGTGACAAATGGGCAACAGAGAAGCAAGAGACCCATTCATATGTGTGATAACGATTATAATGAACCGAATGAACATATCGATGCGATGGATAGTTGATAATATCACTAAAGTGCCAAAGTTACCAAGAGACTTACCTTAAAAAAATTTAGACTTAAATTCATTCGAGAAGTAGCGTTTTTAAATTAACGCTAACTATTGAAAAATGTGTTTTGTACAGTTTTAAATATTAGAGTACTGCATAGTAATAACTTTCTTTTTCAGATATCTGAAAATTTTGATTAATGTAGATTCTATTAGAATATTTTGAATCAATCAAATCTTTTTAATGGAAAAATCAAATCCACTGGATTCACAATTATAAAGCAGCACGTTATTTCGTTATAGTAAAGTTAATATTTATAAGCTGAACTTTATATAGAAAGTCCAAATCGTAAGCTTTGAACTTAAGGAGGTTATCGTGATTTTAAAATGGGTTCACTATTTAATTTTTATGTCATAAATTATTAAAATATAATAACGTAAGTGATAAACTATTGTGATAAAAAATTATTAATCGAATACGTAGATATTGTTCAAATAAGTAAAAAGTTACTTTCGCTATTTACCAATTTTTTATTTTCAATTCGATTTTAATGTTTAACGTTTCATTTTGCTCTTTAAACATTTACTTACAACTCAACCAGGCTTATATTAATGAATAATTAATATATACGAAGCAACATATAATTGTTTTCAGCTTAAACTGTTAAATAATTACATGTTGCTTCATATATATTAATTATTTCATAATATAAGCCTGAATGGGCCGTAGAAAAAGGTTTAAGGAGCAAAATGAAACGTTAAACATTAAAATCGAATAAAAAATAAAAAATTGGTAAATAGCGAAAGTAACTTTTTACTTATTTGAACAATATCTACATATTCGATTAACAATCTTTTTTTTTTCTTTTCAGAAATTTTTTGCCTTTTATATCTGTGTGTACTTACATATTTTAATAATTTATGACATAAAAATGAAATAGTGAATCCGTTTTAAAATCACGATAACTCGATAACCAATGGATTTGAAATTCCTATTAAAAGAGACTTAGCATACGTTAACGTCCGAAAGTCAATAATATTTATATATTATATACACATTAGATCGATCCCTCACCTCAATTCAACATCAATATTTAGTTTTCTTTTGATTCAAAATTTCTCTTATAGTATTCGAACTATTAGTATGAACTTTTAAAATCTTGTGTGTGAACTAAAATTACATGTTTACTGCAGACAGACAAAACCTGCTCTGAACGAAGAATACGTGTCATTAATTAAGCTTGTGCGTTTTCCTAAATAATTTTATTTTTTAAAGAGAACATGATATAGTATTATTACGTTTCATAGTTATGAAATTAAGTTTGTAAAATTTTTACTACGCGATCATCACATCACTCTTTGTGTTACCATTCTCAACGAAGCCTTTGAGAATCGAGCGTAACGTGCGAATCATTCACCTTGGACTTGCATCACAATGTCACAACGCAACTCTGCGACGCTGAATGATCACTGATTTGCTTGGAAAGAAATCACGAGAAACGATAATACTCCTTTCATTAGATACTTTTATAACGATATTTATTAATTAAGAATTTACATAATATTTTTAGTGATTGTTACTTCACATGTAAAAAAAAAAATACAAACCATATTTTGCAACTTTCAGTGATGACTTTTTAGTATATACCTAATATTAATTTTGCTTAAACAGATTTATCGTTATAGACTTTTAAGAAGTCGAATGATTTCTCGTTTATTTAATCCGTAAGCGTCGTACTTGTACATTGCGCTGATTCGATCACTGGATTGATATAGGGATCTCCAGACACACAATATTGTTACCTTTTTCGTCTTTCAATTCCCACTTTACAGTCACTGATACCTGTAATCAATCAATTGAACACACGATCATTATTGTAACGCTGTCAGATTATGGAAATCTACACTTAAAATTATTGCCCTCTACTTCATATTAAAAATATTAATTAAACATGCAATTTCAGTAAATAATTTGCTCACAAAACAAACAATTATTTCCTCAAATCAAGTAAATATGTTTCAAGACAATTAATTATTTGTTTTAAGTAATTTATTTACAAATTTTGACCACTGTATGGTCATACCTATCGAATGCAGTTACAAATTCTTTATTTATAATTCTCCGTTAGTTAAGTTTCAGCACACAGGTAATCCAATAAATTAGCAAAAATTAAAAATCAACGAAGAAAGAAAAAACCGATTGATCGAGTTTATATACCGTAGGATACTTGGCGAGAATAGGGAAAGTCGCGTGGTAACTAGTGCCGGCATCGGCGGCGAGTGGGCAAGTGATTCCCGAATGGTTGTCGAAGCAGGCCTCGGCGTTCGGGATGGGGAAGGGCACGTCGATGTCCTCAATGATGCCGTGGACTACCGCCGTCACACGGCTAGTCGGTTTGTCTAAAAAACATCGTCGTTGTCACTTTAATTGTTGAGTTAAATATAGACTTCGCGTTTTAGTTACTTGGGGTGAAGTGTAGGCCGATGGATGCGTCGGTACCCTTCTTTAGGACGCAGGAGGAGCCCGACATGTCGCAATCCGAGATTTCGACCTTGTCGTACTTGCCAGCGACGGAGCCTGTATAATTATAGAAGGATGTAAAATTTAAGTTAAATCAATTTTTTTAACTCGTCATTCTTGGTCCGTAATACAAAAAAAATTAATAAACTGGTTGGTAACATTAACATCCACTTGTGATTGTGGCACCGCAGTGAATCATCAGTAACACGAAGGACTATACAGTTCATGTTCTAATCATCAAATATTTACACATGTTTCATTGAAAAGTGCCTCGTCGCTCATCAGAATCGAAATAAAAGTATAAATGAAGCGATGCTGAACAACAAAAAAACTACTAGTCATTGTGCATTCATGTGACCGCTGCACTAATTACATCCTTGTTTAATTGCAAGTTTGGCCTCAGAAAAGTGCAATGTAAATACCGAAAACATGATGAATATTTTTTGGTAGATTTTCCTTCTAACAGAAAATGATCCGTTACATCACGAACTATATTTTGATTGAGGATGTGACTATAGAATTTTAATTCAATGGCAGGACTTTAAAATCTGGTATTATCCATCATTACGTGGAAAATCGTACAGCTCTCGGCGCATGAAGGATTTAATCTTGCCTTTGCTCATTTTAAGAATTTTAAATCACTGACGCATGATTAGCAATTTTGTTTTGGGTTTTTTTTTTACTTTCAATGTTGGAATAGTAATACTAATTTTTTAATATTATCCAACTTAGAAAATATAAGACTCTTAATATATTTTATATTCAAATTTTACACATGTCGAGACAAATGATAATTCACTATAATGATCACAAAGTAAATGATTGATTATTTATAATATTCGAAAACAATTGTGAAATTGACTACCTTTGTAAAATATCTTTTTAATTTCTACTTACTATTCACTATTTATTTAATCGTCTACGAAAAATATTTTTTCAAAGCAGTTTTTCATTTACGAAAATTCAAAATTGTAAGCAACACTT
>JAPYZO010007344.1:0-25844 GCA_030522905.1 Torymus flavipes | reverse complement strand
CGACGTGCACAAACGCATCGACGCTAATGTCATAATTGGCGCATACGAAATTTCCGTTGCGAAATTAAAAACTGTGCACCCATTGCTGGTGTGTGTGTGTAAATTTGTCTTTTTTTTATACTTTTCTCTCGATCTGAAGTGGTAATTCAAACTTACATCCAATATTCCTTCTCCTAGCTCGTCTTTATAATTTCATTGAAAAATTCCAACATACCAGACGAAGAGCGGTAATTCTTTCGTCTGTCGCATCCATATGTCAAACTGATGACGCACCGAAACACTCATTCTCTCGTTCATTTAGTTCTTAAACGAAAGAGACATGCAGTTTTGCGCGCACTCGCGTGATTGCTTCTCTTTCTCGACAACGACACAGCGTTGTTCCATCGATCATGCATTTGTCCGAGGAAAATCCTAAGCGAACTAAAGTTATTCTGTAACAAAAGCGCTGGGCTGACGCTGCGCGTTTATCAAAAGCCCCCAGCCGTCCGAGCAGTCGCTCAAGACCTCTTTCTGTCTTCTTCATCCACTCGTCGCTGTTATGGCTAGTGTGTAGTGCAACTACGATGCTACTGCTGTGCTAGCAGAGAATCGCCTGGATTGTTAAACTTGGTTTTCTGCAATTTCAGGATCCATTCCAGATAAGTAATTGGTTTGTTGACACTTTGGCTATTACTTATGAATGTTTTTCTGTCATTGAAAAACTTTCGAAGGTATCTGTTGAACTAATTTCAAAGAAGTATCGTAGATCATTTGATTCAACATATCTGTAACCTTGCAGAACAATATAGAAAAGTTTTATATTGTTTTTTTTTTCTTTTTCCGAAAGTTTCTTACCCGTTCACTAAACAATTAGAAACATATTTTTCCATCTTCGCAACTACACAATATAAAAATTCGAGAACGTTCTGTATCTTTGTTTAGTCTGAAGCAAAAATTTATACGCAATAGTTCATGTCCAAGTTTGGCTTGTTTTATTTGAGGCAAAAGAGATCTACTCTACGCTGCATCGCTCTATCTTTCTTCCTCTCGTATAGGGAACCGCATGGAGGGCCAGGATAGTACATCTTTAAGTCAATGAACTCGAAATTTATACTACTAGTCTTCTCTAAGTGCGCTTCGTGAGCTATAATTTTTAGCAAAACTTTGCCCCATTTTGATTTTTGTAACCTAGCAACCCATTGCTCCCATTAACGAAATCACAAATAAATTGGCTTCAAAACAAATGTATCATTTTTTAAGATAGGATTAGATACATGATATATTGTTCGTTCTAAAAGTGAAGATATTTGTTTTCTCAATACCACACGTTCCCTCTATGTTACTACACTCTTCTTTCAAATTTTTAAATAAATGATAGATCATAATTATATTATATAAAAAATGCTCATGACGATTCCATAGTATTTCATTAAACTAGTTTTAACCTATGTTCACGAAAACAACAATCATATTGATTCAATTCGCTGCACTCATCCAACGCCTGAAAATAATGAACACACAAGACCAAAGCTAAGGATATGGAATCGACAAGCCGACATCTCGTCAAATACTGCATCTCACACGTTTGCGAAAGCTACTTAACTTGGCAGAGGTTAATCGCGCCCCTGGATTTCACGTTTAGCCGCACCTTATCCCGCTTGTACATTCACCGGCGAACTTCCCCCACACCTCAGACTACGTTGTTCTCCATTATATTAAACCTCCTCCCGCTGTGCCTATATACACACACGTTTCGCCGCGCGCCCGCGTTCTGCAGACGACGAGTAGGCCTCGCAGCTTCTCTCGTTCCCGCGATAGAAGAGAGACACAATATGTGTGTCAGCTGCAGACGCGCATCCTGTCAAAATTGCTCGTCCTTTCTCTCCCTTCCCGAATTGATAGAGAAACTATAGTCTTGGCCGAGAGACAAAGGACTCGCTTGATATATATACTTTCCCGCGAACTTTCCCTCTGCCGCCGCTGCAACCTGTCAATAACCGGCTCCTCGTCGCCTGATACACCTAAATGCGAGAGCGCAGGCCGTCTCGTATACGTGGGGATGATTATTTTGACGAATCGCTATAGTAGTAGCCGCGGTTCTCACGAGAGACTGGCGGGATATCGGGTGCGGTCGGTGCGTGGTAATTGAATTTCCGAGAAGTTATAGCACTTTTGTTGCTGGAAGTTAGGGCGGGAAGAAGCCGGCGGGAAAGTTGTGAGAGAACTTGTGATTATTAATTTATCGACTGCCGCGAATGATGTAAATGCGATTTTATGGGGGAGGGCCGGTGCGCGCGCGGGAAAAAGTTTCGATGGCTTTTCCGGACTCTCGAGGCCTCTCAAGGACTTTACTTTTGAAAAAGAACTGCGCGACTTTTATTCATCAAAAAATTTTCATTCCCTTTCATTAAAGAACTTTGCTAATAATTTACGGCTAAGTAAACAATTCTTGCGGCTGGATTACACCTCGTCCTATGGTTCGAAATAACAAAGCAATTGAATTATCATATTCGGAGATCACATTCTTATAGACAACCTTCGACATTGATCTCCAAACTCATATTATTATCTTAAAAAATGTAAAAGGTGGTTATTCGCCATCGACTTTCAAGCCCCCAACTTGTATAATACACACACACACACAATTTCCCTTCAGGCTACAATTTTTTTTCACCTATGAGATTAGTTTATTTTCTTGGAATTTAATTTTGTTATCGAAGCTACATTTAGATTTAAATTAATCAAATTTCAACACCATCCTATCACTTGTGATCTTTAGGAACCACTCTATCACTAGAATATATAGCTTCTGTCTGTACTATCTCCATGGTTCAAGAGTAATTAATGCCCCTAAATACTTGAAATAAGTCACGGGCGCAAGCTATTACGCAAGCTTGGATATTCCGAAACGCATTGCAGATACGCGCTGTCGTAATTCGATATAGTACATGTATAACGATATATAAGGGTACATTCTACGAATAGTTGAAAATGCATAATACATAAAAACTCGAAAGAATTTACGCAGGAAACCTATAATACTTTTATTAAATTATTTTTATATAATATATATGATATATGAACACAAATTTTCTTAAATTGTGTTCTCAATCACCCTCATTCAAAACTCACAGTATCGAATGTAAAACATATTTTGAACGATATTGTTACTATTGTGTGCATAGTAAACACAGTGCGACGAGGCGGATCAAGTTGTATCTAGCAATATCAATATCATCATTATTTGTTTATTTATTTGCCAGTTCTCACTCGTAACATCTAAAATCATACCATTCTGATAAAATATCTCACCGCTCAAAAGAAGTACTTTTGCTTAAATTTTCATTCGTCTAAAAATTTGTTAACTTCATTGGAAGACTGAACCAATTGTGCAAACGATAGTCTCATAAAAGAGTAAAAGAGCTTTCTAGAAGACTTTTATAACGGTTTTACCGTCCAGAGGTCAAAAGTAGTTTTAAAAAATTTTCTTTTTCAATCTTTGAAAACAATGCTATTTCGGAGGTCAAAAAAGCTCTGCATTGTCAAGTATTCAATTTTTCATCTATTCTTTTATATAAGAAAATTAAAACCCATCATAATAATAAAAATCCAAGATTTTAAAGTCCCTAACAATTGAATACATTGTTTTTGAACAACATTGATAATCCACAAACATCATAATGTTATCGCACATTAATAAAGTACATTTCAGTTTTCTCGATGAAAATGAATACCACGCGCATTCGTCCAAGGCAAAAAGAAAAACGCAAAAATGCCCCTTTCACCGGGTATCGGTGCTCCGCAGCAGTGCCGAAGGGCGCCTCCGAACTTACACAATAGCTCTATCTCTCCGACCATTCTCGCGCTTGTGTACGTAGTTGCTTGACCTACGACAGCAAACGCGGGGCCGCGTGGTTGGCTGCGCCTAATCGAACACACGTAGCCCGCAAACAATACACACGCGCGGGATAGCTCGTGTGAAATACACGAGGCGCGAGGGGTCTGCGGCAATAAAGCGAGCGCCAGCGCAGGCGCACGAGAGACGGAGATCTGCACCGCTGGGATTAGAGTGCAGGTGCAAGCACGAGAATAAAGTATGTATCACACGAGTTTCGAATTTCGGCGATGGAGAAGAAGAATCCAAAGCTCACGAGTGCGAAGCAAGTCGAGCAATGTTTGGGTTTATCTCTACTGCCCCTCCCATAGGCCATCTCATCTTTTTTTCATACTTTAATGTTTTTAACGGACGGAAAAATCCGCTCTTGCCCCGACACCTCCTTGCTCCCTTCTTGCGCCGTCTGCTTCTTCTTCTTCCTGTGGGGGGGCAAGAGACGATAATTCTCCTGCGTCGAGAGACTGCACCGGAGCGTGATTAATAAGCCCGGCGCGCCACCGCGTGTATACCGGCGCGGCTCAGTCGCTCTGATGAATAATTCGTTGATGTTAACATCGATTAAGAAGGCGGGAAGAAGGAAGAGACGGCCTTTTTCGTCGACACGACACTCGCTATGGTCGGTTAATGCTATCGACGAAAGTGAAAAGCGGCATTAATTTGCCCTGCCATCGGCCGGGGACCGAGGGATGGACTTTTTACTCGACACGCCGGGATTAACATTAATCTTGCGTCGAATACACTTGCGAAGGAGACGACGACGGCGTGTCTATTCGGTGCGAGACGCTAACGTGATGTTGGGCGTTGAGAATTCATTCAATCGAACCTAATATTGATTGGAATTTTATTATTGTTGGCGCTAGTTTTTAGTAGTCCAAGGTGGAGTTAGTAAACATACAATAACAAAGTAAAAATGAAGAATAAATGTAACTTCACAACGGTTAACTGTATGAAAAATTCAACCTTTACTTGAATGTCGATGGCTGACTGAAATAAAGTACTATCCAATGCACAATTTTTTTCTAATTCCATAGGGGCCGTAGGGTAGTCCTATACGCTTTTTTTAAATAAAATACTTTTTCTACCAAATCAGAACCTCTGAGAACCATATAAAAATTATGGATGATTGTTTGAAACTGAGATTGGAATAGCTCCGTAAAAATTTCATTATTAGCATCTTCCATTCAGAATTTACATTTTATATAACGATATATAATAACACTTTTGTCGAGTGCGCTTTGAGTTCGCACCATCTTCGAGTGTGTGTCAAGCTATAACACCTTCTTCGAGCGTTCGCCGAGATAGCTCCTTGTTCCGCCCAGCAGTCGATATACACTAAATATTATTTCAATTAATGAAAAACTTATATTATTACTTATAAGAAATGGTTCCTTTAAGTAACAAGTCAATCGATCTTTTATTTTTTTATTCTCTCCAAATATTTCAAGTCATACTCATATGCGAAATAAAAGATTTAAAATTTGAAGATTAGATTTTGTAGATGCGGGTTTGTGGATATACAGAATATTTAATCATATTTATCACGAGAATACTTTTTATTTTTTGAAAAAATATGGACTTTAAATAGTATTATAATTAAATATTTTCTTAACAGGATATATGAATCAAATTGTCAATTTTTTCATCTCTGTGTCATTAAAATCAATTTTTCGTGAACAGAATACAAAATTATTCGGCAAAAACCAATTATTTCGTATTTCCAAGAATTTTGTAAAAATGTACAAATAATACCGACGTAGAATAATTAAAAGAACATAAATTTTTCAATATAAATTTATACGAATAGTACACAGCAGAGTACAAAATTCCATCAACGTAAAATATTTTCCGTCCGTTTATTAAATTCTACGGTGTTAAATTAATCTGCATTAACTTTTACATTTTCGTTTTTTATGCTCGGAACCGTTTTCACCGAAAATTTTAACGCGCGCTCTTTCTCTCCTCTCGAAATTATTGCGCACGTCAAAACTTAATTGCGCGGGCGTTGAAGTGAAATGAAAGCTCGCACACATGAGGTGTAAATTCGAGTATGCAGCGCGTGGACACCCGGTAGATCGTAAAAGACGCAGACAGCTGCTAGAACGAAAAAATTGCCACCCTCTAACCATATGCGCAACTTTTCAAGCTCTCATTGTCTGTCGATGGCGTGCAAAAGCGTGAATAAATAGAAAAAAGAAAATAAGCACTCGTGGCAAAAAATAATGAGCAAAGCATATTACAAAAAATAATAAGAAGACGACAACGACGGGGAAAAAGAAAAGGAGGAGGCGGAGCGTGGCGCGAGAGTCGCGAGTTTAGCACACGTCGAATAAAGTGCGCCCCGTTCGGATAAAGAGAATAAAGAGTCTAAGGGAAAATGACGAGCAAAAAGAAAATAATACAGAACGGTGGCGCACCACGTCGACTTTCTATAACAAAAGAGGCGATTCAATAAAGCTCCTGCATAAATCACCAGAGAAATACGAAAGTCTGCTAATGCCAGGCCACAAGTGACGTCGAAGAAGGAGAAAAGAGAAATACCGCCTCCCGCGGGCGGGATATCGTATTTCTCGATTAGTCGCGGGGATTTCAGTTTAAACGTTCGCGTCTCTCAAACCTCTTACCTCCCCCGTCCTCTTCTTACACACAATTTCTCCTCGCTCTTCCTTTTTCCCATCATTTACGGGCCCTTTGCGCGCGCACGCGTTATTATGCGCGAATTGAATATTGTACCACGCCCACGTGGAAAAATAAAGATAAAAGTCGCGTAAATAGCGGGTAATGGTCTGCACGCGCGCGCGCGCGTAGCACGAAGCGGCTCCTTATTTCATAACCGCAAAACTTTCAGGTAGAACTTTCAAGTGGCTCTCGAATGAAATGAGTACACGCGCTGGCCGCGAGAGAGTGAGGGGAAGGGAGAGCAATCGATAAACGAATAACTAAAAGGACCGTTCAGCGTAAGTGGAACAATGTGCGTGCCCTTAACGGCGCTGTTCAAGTGATTCTTTCAATAGCGCGAAATAAAAGTTATCCCGTTAAAGATCCGTATCAACATTGTCATTAAATTTGGGCCAAACATGAAGACTGTTGGACTTGACTAGAGGAAAATGCTAAGATCTATAAATTGACGATTTACTGTTACTCTTATATCTTATTGTATTAATCTAATAAATGAAAATCTTACACCTATAACGATCTTCCTCGTTATATTTTACAATTGCAAGCGGTGCGTTTAAATCTTGCGTAACAGTAATTTATATACACTGAGGATTAAAGCTTTTTTGTAAGAAGAGAACTAGAGCTTGGGTTGGCTTTACATCTTGCACGCTTTGCGCATTGTGTAATTAGATCAATTCTTGCTCTAATGCAGTAGTCAAGCTCTAAGCTCTATCTCTATCTCTGTCTCTAATTCTACCTCTCTCCATTCCTCTTTCCCTCGCTACCTATCTGATTGTTTACATAGAGAATGAATAATAGAGAGTAAATTGAAATGAACTTAATTTTTCTTTTATTTCAAAACCTTACCGCCTATTTATTCCGATGCATGCAGACAAAGCCAGTGACCTCACAGATTTCATCAAAAATTTAAAAAACAAAAAAGAAGTCAATCTTATCTTGCACAAAAGCAAACCAGTCGACTATCAGCTTTAATTCCTGAAACCAAAATTCAACATCACAATGGAAATGTAAAGCGTAGAACGCAGTTGTGTTATTGCTTTACTTTAACAACAAATTATCATGCCTTCGTGGCAAGCCGGATGGATAAAGAATGCATACATGCTTCTACATAGGCAGAAAGTACACGTATGTGTGGTGTGTGTATGTATGTGTCATGTGTGCGTGAGTGTGTCCAACGCGGGCGATGCGCATCTACACGCTTAGGAAGTTAACCTCGTCAGCGACGAGCTTATCGCGGTCGGGCGAAAACCGCTCTGGGTTTTCGGACAGATCCGCGTCGTCGGAAAGCTAAACTGCGCGCGTGTGTCCTCTCGTGTGTGCTGGATATAGGTAGACACCAACTGTGCTTCCTAGCGTGCTTTCATTCGTATACGAGCAATTCACCGAAACGTGAACTTTCAAATACTATACGCAGCATGGGATTGTATATTATTTACTTGTCTGGGATGGGTATTGTGGGAAGAGTTGAAATTTAGCGTATTATTTTCCTGCAATTAATGAAGTGAGATATTTATATAAGAAGAAAAATGGTATTCGGTTTTTGTTTCCTCGGTAACAAATCGAAAAATGAATTCGAAAAAATGAAATTTTTCATCTACAGGGTTTTGGTCGGTCTAGCATACTTTGAATATAACGAAATCTGAAATATTCTTATGTATGATATACAATTTTGGAAATAATCAGAGAATAGTTTCAAGAATGATTAAATTAACAAAATATTAAAAATATTTCAGTTTCTACCGGTCACTTCGTCGTCTATAGAGGATTGAAGAATATTTACAAAAAAGGAAGATATAGATTCGGCAACTTTTAATATAAATTTAAAACTTTTTTTTTTAAACTATTTGCAATGAGAAACAGACAAAGAAGAACGAGCTTTCATTTTCTTTTTTTGAGACTAAAACAATATTAACTATAATTTCAAAGTAATTGCAAGGAAAACTCTCGAAAATATGCCCAAGGCATAATATCAGAAATGTTACTGATTCGCTCTCAGTGTTATTGTATTCATATAATATATACTTTAATATAATTTAATTCAATCATTAAAAACGATTATTTAACGATAATAATTTAATATAACTCAAGTTATAAAGTGATAAAATTTTTTATTTTCATTCTATAGTAAAGCAGTCTGGCTAATGTAGTTACCAGTGGGTTTTAATATTGTATAAAATAGTTTTCTAGATTGAATGATTTATATTTTGAAGAAATGCATTCGTTTGAAATTTCGTAATAATAAAAATAAATTTACCCATAATTACAAGTTTTTAGAGCATTATGATTTAGTATTGGAAAATTCTTTATATTTTTAGATCCACTTTATCTTAAAGTTGAATCAAATTCGTAACTTTTCTAATAGATTATTTTATTAATTATTTCTGACAATGAAACAAATTGCATAGTAGCAACTGGTAAATACTTCCCTGAAAAGATTTTTTGTTATCAATATAACGAATATGCAAACAAGCCTCTTCCTTGCTCAAACTACCCTTTTGTCGCATTGTATACACTTTTATGAAAAAAAACATAAACTTATCTGACTGGCGCGTAAAAATATCCGCTCCTATCTACACTCTCACGAAATGAAAAGGGAAAAAGTAAAGAGACACAGAGTCGAAGCACTTGGAGATAACGAAGAAAAAACTCGAATATAGAATGAGGAAAGAAGGGCGAATGAAACAGAGAGCAAACGAAAAATGAAAAAAAGCGAAGCGCCAAGAGAGATAGAGTCGTTTGCAGTTCTCGCGCGCGTCGTACGTCCGAGCGAATTTCAGCGAAACGTGCGAGAAACGTTATCGTGCCGTCTCCACGCCCGCGCGACGGTGGAATTGTCAAAGCAATCGTCGCAACGGGTAAATCCCAAGTTTGCCCCATATTTTTTCGTTTCTCGCGCTCTATTGGACTGCTGCTGATACATTAGCGTGAGAGAAATTAATCAAACTTTCCATTTAAATTCGTATTTCTTAATGTTTTCTGTTTAAAAGATATATCAATTGGAAAAGTATAGCGCAGAAGAATTTACAAGAAAAGTCTTAAGGCTGGATTGATGGAAATGCAATTATTGCTTTAAACTTTAGAACTTTTCAATTTAATATCAATCAGGAATATTACTCTTGCATAATTTACTTACTTATTGTTAGAGTACATACTGGATTTTAATATTTTATATAACGACTGAAAAATGTGGGGCTATGCGCACGCCGATGATGGGTTTGTTCCAGGTTTAAATTTTTTTTCCTGACACATATCAAACCTCCAGTATCACGAAAAAATTTTGTATCAAATGGATGGAAATGGAAATTTTAAATTACTTTTACATTTTTTGTAATAAGAAGAATTTATATTAATGAAATTTACATATTTTATATTTTACGAAAGTATTTTAATACATTTTTGTAATAATTATTTCAACTGACCATTTATTCGTTTTTAATACCCAAATTAAAGTAAAACAAAAATTTTCATTATATGGCCGATAGATTATATATTATATTCGCATAAATGTGTGTCTATTTAAATCTCCTTAAATAGTCTGATACTGCAGTTATCATTTAAAATACCTATACATCAGTAAAATTATCTAAAATGAACTTTTTATTGTTGTTAAATGTGAAGCAAGTGAAATTCATAATTCTGTCCTTAAAATAAATGAGTTACTTGATTTTTCATTTTCTATGAAACTGCAGGCATAGTTATTTTTATTCAGGGCCACGAAAAAGTTTACAAAAGTGAATGAATTATTTCGCTCTGTCGCATAATACTGTTTATCACAATAATACATGTTTTTATAATATTTCAGCTAGGAGAGTATACTTCGTTACTGTCACGAATTCTGGTTCTTCATTTACTCTTCTACAAAACTAATGTAAATTTCTGTTATAGACATGATAGTTTAAAGTAAAGTAACGAAAATGCGCTGAAACATTCTCGAAGAAGAGTTGCATTTTGTAGAGATTTATCAGTGAATTTTCTCTCCTCAACTTTAATTTTAATATTGCTCTCTCAAAGAGCAAGTTTTGGAATAGGGAAAACAATATTTTACAGAAAAAAATGTTTCAAGACGCTTGGCATTTAAATTACCCATTTTTGAGAAATTTTGTTTGATTTAAAATGTTTAAAAAATATATATCCGTAGGTTAGTGTATACTTGTCCGTCAGCGTGTGCCTATGATAAACGAATTTTATTGTGGATAATGAGAAACTAAAGAGAATCTATTGATTTTCAATAATGTCATTAGCGTATTGCACTCCCTTCCATTAGTGTTTTTACCCAACTGTACCGCGACATTGCCTTCAGTCTGCGCGCTGCGATTGTATAAAAACTCTCGCAAATCTTAGCTGGAATTTAATCGTAAATTAAGTGACTGCATAATAAGGTTTTTTTTTCTTCCGAATCCCATTAGCTTGCTTGTGCCGCCATGCCACGTTCTCTTTAGAACCTCCAATGAGGTCTTAATCCGACGCTTTTCTTTTCCCCAATACAAGCACTCGTGCTAAGATGAAAAGATTTGGGATTTTAAATCTGAGAACCAATTTTCAATTGCGGGAGATTTCGCGAATCAATAAGAAAAGTAATTACTCCTGATAATGGAAAACTGGAACAGTAGTTCGCACAAAAGTCGTCCCACAACAATTGAGAGAAACACAAATAATGAGAAAGGAATGGGGAAAGCGAATGCAAAGCTCATGAAGTGTATTTCGTTTTAAATAAATTCGATAACTAGAATAAGATAATAAGATAAAACTCTGAGTTAAGATTATCAATGATCTTTATACATGCGCGAATGTTATGAGCGGTCAATGCCCTTCACACGATTATAGTAAAGCTGACGTGTTAAAACAAATAAGCAGGTTGAGGTTTCGGTTATCCATGAAAATACAACATTAATTTTTGAACCAAGTGTATCAGTATATACGGATGTGTAAATGATTCTCTAAAGAAATGTAACAGAAAAATATAATGAATATAGGTATAGTTATTGCATAGAAAATAAATTTCAAGAGAGGTTCTCTCTCAGTCTCTCTCTCTCACTCTCTCTCTCTCTCTCTCTCTCTCTCTCTCTCTCTCTCTCTCTCTCTCTTCATAAACTTTTTAAGAGTAAAATTCAAATTCTCTCATTAACGCCATCATATAATACAAAGTTACGGACACCTTCTACGTTTACTGTAAGTAGTCGTATTCAAAACGCATGCAAAAAGAACTTCTTAATGTTCTTTTAAAATGCAAGACCGTTTACTTATTCTTTGAAAGAAATTTCTTTTAACAAAATGCATTAAAAACATTTTCAAACTTAATGAAGGTTTTATAAAAGTATCAAACAAAAATGCACAATTACAAAACATTTAAAAGATTCTCTCAGTTAATAAATCCTTGCAGCATTCTGAGCAACCGTCGTAGTTCAACGTTCGTCACGAGCTAAAAGAAGCCATTAATGAAAATAATGCTCATATTATGGTTCGAGGCACAATTTTAAAACTGTTGGAGTTGGCGTGTGATTTCCGAGAAAGGCAAATATTCGTGTCTCGTAAACCATAATTTGCTTTCGTGGAACGGCGCTATTTACTTGGGTTTTCGCAGAAAATAAGTACAATCAGGTACGGTTTCCGAATCGCCCTGCAAGACCTGCAACTCCCGTCACACCCCTGCGATCTTTCGCCAAATTGTTCTTCGTGTTAAAGAATAGTTTGCTGTTCGCGTGGGTAAGCACGCGCTGCAATTTGCGCGAGCGGTTGCACCGGGCAAAGACGTCGATATGGCGCCTGCGCACTCTCTCTCTCTCTCTCTTTCTCTCACTGGTTGGCGTGGTGGGGATAACTTTAAACGCACGAGTATGGACGGGTAAGCAGAACGACTTAATTAAATTCGACGTCGTAAAGTAATTTATTAATAATAATTAATCTCTCATTATATTAGAATTTTTTTGCAAGATCGCAGTTTCACAGTTGTGTTATTTCTTGAATATCTGATTTTGATAAAGTAAGTAGAGTTTGAATTATCATTTTTTTTTTATTCATTTTAGTCAATTTACAATAGTACTTTTATCCGTAACAAGGGCATTTTATGTCTTGGGCGTGACACGATAACGCAAGGACGCACGAATTACAAACAATATTTTTTAATGCTAGTAAACAGTTACACCGATAATACGAGACACAAAGGAATGTTGCGTCCACGGGCATCCAAAAATATATTGTAATATTCAACTTGTAAGAAATCCAAAATATGTAAATAGGGAGCATCTTCTTTGATTCTTTGATTATTTGAAACAAAAACAACTTTCTGTTAGTCTGACGTGAGAACGCTTTTACTACTGCTACTTGCGCGATCAAGAACAGGAAGCGTATAATCAATATTGACTGCTTCTACTGTCTCATCATTTGCTACTTTGGCCACTTAACGCTTGTTATTGTCGGTCTTAGGAATGAAAAATTGCATTTCCAGCTTTACTTTGATGACCACTTCTTTTAATACCGGTGACTTTATTAACGTAATAAATCTAATGAGCCACGAAATGGCTGGTAAAATAAATTGAGATAAATTACAAAAACGTAAGCAGATAAAAATGAATTTGTGTTAAAGTGACGGCGGTGCTTCATGGAAATAGTCTGGTAGGAAATCAAATTATTTTTTGAATATTCATGATTAGATTAAAAATAGCAAAAACGTAAATCTAGTTTATGCCATAAGGGCGACGTTTTTTATTTGATGGTGTAGTAAGAAATGATATGATTTGTGGATGACTTATCTTCAACGAAGCTAATCTGGTGACGAACTATTATTTATAGTGATGAATGGTAGAGACAGAGTCCAAAGCCAAAATAACAGCTTTTACTTATTTATATATATATATATATATTCGAAAATAATGCAGTAAAAAACTGAAAGCCTACCGTAAATGTTATTTGTGTTATGAAAAATATTTTCTGCGAGTATTCGTTTAATGACATAACATCAAATTATAATGAAAAGTTTCATACAAACATTTCGAGACTCTGTCTGCGACTCTGTTAAATGACAAACAAATTAATAAGGTTTGTACTTATATGAATATAAGCATAACTAATTCATTTCGTATTTTAACAGAGCAAGTTTCTACTAAAACAAATATCTAAATTTATTCCTTCATAAAGTTTTGCTTATACCATGATTTATTTTGTAGCTCAGGATATTTTCTCATATGAAATGTCATACTTTTTATTACCCAGTTTTATTCGTGTTATATAACTGAATAAAACCCATAATCGTATAACGGATTTTGACTGTAACGTGAATCAAAAGATGCCGTTACCATGTCTCAGTGATTTTTATAATCCAAGGAGTTACAGAAAAAAGTACAATATTATTAAACATGTAAATAAAAAAATTCTCATTACTCTAAGGTAAGTAACTCCAAAAAGTAAGAAAATAATGAATAAATACCTGACATAATAAGAAAACTCATAATTCCTTAACGAGGAACAATTATTTTAAAAGATATATCTAAAATTATAAAAAGTAGATAATTTTATTATTCGCAACATCAACGATGATCATGTCTCGATACTTCCTTCATTAGCGTTTATCCACCAAAAATTAATCATAACTTTTGGCCTGCTTCATCAGTTCGCGAGTGAGCAGACAATGCCCACCATTCAATTACCCGTCCTAACGAACTACCGCAGCTATACTCTGCGGTCCTGCTGGTTAAATAGACACGATCTATAGGTTTACCTGGCGAAATATAAAAGTAAATAAAGGAGAAAAAAGGTGGCCGAGCGTGTATATCCAGGCACGGTTCCATGCACCGAGCGAAAAAAAAGTCCTCGTCGATAGTGACGGCAGAGAAAGCGTCGACAGCTCACTAGCTATTGTCGTGCGAATTCGCCCGTCCGCGTGTGCATCATGGTTGCTTACCTCTCTTGCCCGCCCACGCAGACACGCGTAAACGTCTATATATTGTACACATATTATCCGGAACAATACACACGAAACGCCTTCAGTATCCCGTTTTACCTCAGTCTTCCCTATACAACATTACAAACAGCGTGCAAGTGTACACGAACGTGCACAGATATATACAAGAGTTGGTGTATACGTAGCGGTAGAAACGCTTAATTAAAGCTCGTTTGACTCGCAAATTCTTCAGTCCATCATAGCTGGGGCTGCCGCAAAGGTATCGCTATTCCGCGACTGTTGGCTATGGCCCGCATGCTCTCGCACTCGTCTCCTCCTCAGGGTAAATAGACGCTGTGTGCGCGCACTCTTGTAAACGGGGAAGGGGGGAAGGGCTGCCCGTCGCTGGAAGCGACAGAACTGGACCGCGACGGCAGTAGCTCATCTCGACAAATGGCGCGGCGGCGGCTGTTTGCCGATGTGGGTCGGCAAACGAAATGGGTGTCGGGCTTTAAGCCGCGCGTAGCGGGAAGGAAGGACAAGAGACGGAGAGCACCGCGCCGCCAGTGAGCTTCCGCAGACCGATACCGCGCGCGAGAGCGGCGGATCCATAAGTCATGAGCTGTGGTGCGTATAATACATATATCCTCCGCGAGCTCCGGTAAACAGACATAATCTTGTTGCGGTTCCGAGGCGCGTGCTGCACTCGATCCCTCTCCCTCTTCCTCTGTCTGTCCTACTCTCCCTCGAGTTTTCCGCTGCGCCTTTCTGGACGTTTATTTGTTTGTTCTTGGGAATGCAGGAGAGAGGCGGATGAAATTCCCTCGTGGTCTCGGGGGAGAAGGATAGTATATATGTGGGCTGGAGGTGCTGCAAGGCATGCGCCGTGGAGAAAAAGGAAAGTCCGCAGTTTAAAAGCATGTTTGAGTCGTCCGCACGAGTGTGTGTGTATACGGCAGTAGTATTACAATGGTTGAGCTTGCAGGTACAGAGTGGCTGTGTTTTTAGAAAATTGTTGAACGTCTGGAACTGATTTAAAGCAACGACGAAGAGGATGGGAGAACTGAGGGTTGGCATTGCGAGTATGTACCTGAAACAAAATAAAGTTGCTTGGCGTCGCGAGTACTGTGGATATATATGCAAATTAAACCGTGGCTGCTGGTAATTATCAAGGGACATTTCTAACTTTATTAAGTGTTACGTTTTGACTTACACAGTACACTACAATGGTCCGTACATAGTAATAAAAATTGAGCAACTAAGGTGCACCGAAATGTGCGTGAATTGCCGAACTGTGAATTTTAGCGGTTTATCAATTCATTGCTATTGCTCAACTTTAAATTTTTATAACTGTAGAAGACTTGCAAGATTGAATAGTTGCCGTTTGAAAAAGAGGCTTTTGTCAATATTTGTTCAAAATAAAACTAAAAGTTGGGAAAAGCTATTCTAAAACTAAAAATATTCAGAACTTGTATAAGTAGAGCTATACAATATTAGGAAAGTAAAAACATTACAAAATTAATTTGTTGCATACTGATGTATTCATTTTGACTAGTATTTACTTACAACTGCCCTTCTAAAATTCTTTGAAAAAATAATAATTTTAATTTACAGATAAATTTATTTTTGTTCCCAAAGCAAACAATACAAGTTTTATTCTATTCTACTCTAATTAAACGATTAAAACACAATGCAATCACCTCCCTTCGTCTAATGAATTTTAGCTTTTGAAGCTCCGAAATCCAATTAGAATACGCGCTTTGTCTAAAAATTATTCCTAACAATCGTATTCGCTGCCCAATTATTTAAATCTTTTTGAAATTCACAAATATTATATGTTAAAAAAATTTAACAAACTTTTATGTTTGTTTTAAAAAGTTTTTAAAATTTATTTTAACATGTTTATGTCCGCTTTCACATTTCATACTACCTTTAAAGTCAACTTTCTGATTTTAATTAAACCTCAATCGTCATTAGTCTTAATTGCACATAAAACGTTAACATTCAAATTTTAGAATAAAGCCAACAAATAAAATTGTATTATATCAACCATTAGTAAAACAAATATTTTATCGTGTTAATACAGTACTTCTCAAAAGTCACTTTCAACAAAAAAATAAGTTGTGTATTTTGTTTCACAGCATACTTATTATCATTTTGCAAGACGTATTAAAATAATGTAAAAAATTTAAGAAGAGTTTTGCCACCGACAAATTCGGTCGTGTATAAAAAAGTTGCTGCTAATCAGAACACAAAGTAGTGAGAAATCCAATTCCGATAAATCGGACGGAGCAACGAAAAATACAGAACATATATAGGTTATAGGAGTACGAATCCGCTCAGCCGTGATTAGAAAGGTAAGAGACATTAAGACAATAGTATAAAAAGTGATGCAACCCGCGTAGCAGGGCTTAAGAGAGAGAGAGAGAGAGAGAGAGAGAGAGAGAGAGAGAGAGAGAGAGACCGTGGAAGAAAAAATAGAGAGGAGGAAGATACTAAGGAAAGATCCAGAACGACAAGCCACATCAACCCAATGAACAGCCCACCAGTCAACGAACTATGAAGTAATCCAGTCATTCACTGTTGAGTACATCCCGACGTCTTCACGATGCATCGAGTTTCTATTCGCTTCTCACACGCAAATCCTTTACGCACGCAAATGCTTTTCCCGCGGAAATGCTTCTTACGGTCTTTTTGAATAAAGTGTCTAAAACGGTTGCTTCTCTCGCACTATTTCAAACATTCATCTAATTTAAACAATATTCGTTTGATTGAGCTCTCAATTAATAGTGTAAGTATACACAGCGTGCCAATTATTATTCAATTGTAACTCAAATTCAATTATTATTTATAATTATACATCTTCAATATTAAATAATATAGATTCGCAACAACCCATAGGTATTTATTAATTATTCAAAAGTGCCGTTTAATCATTTTTTTCCCGCGCGACCATTAAAATTTCAATCACAGCCGCAGCGTGTGGGAAAACAAACAAACCCATTACACCCGCGTTACACGGGCGTTAAACAATATATCGATCGCACGGTATCATCTATATAGCAAACTTGAATTTTTATCGCCCTGACACGCCGCAATACACGTATACGTACACACGTGTGCGCCCGCGTCGAGTAGTGAGACACGATCGGCAGGGAAAGTGCGCCTGGCGAGGGTTGAAAACCCGAAGAACCCACCGCACCGCCTCTCTGTCGCGCTTGTGCGAGTGTTTGCACGTGTAAGGTTAGCGAACCCGCGCGCCAGCCCCCAAGAGAGAGAAAGACAGAGAGCGAGGGCAAAATAGAGTGAGGGAGGGAGAGAGTAACACGTTCGCTTCAATTATCGGCCGATTCAGACACTCGACCTTCCATGCTGTCTCTGCCCTCTCTCACACACCTGCACACACACATACTCTTACACCCTTCTTCTTGGCTCTTTCCTCTCGTATGTATTTGTCCCAGCGCCGACTTTAATTATCGGTTTCCGAGTAATACCGGTGTCGGTTGACGCGCGCCACAGGAGAGAGATATATAGAGGAGAGTGAGAGGACGAGAGAGAGGAGGGGAGACTTATTTTGCATGCGAAGAGGCTTCTCGTGTTCGCCACCTTCACCACTACCAACACCACTCTCCTCCCCTTCCCATAACCCTAGAACCATCACCGCTGCAAACCTCGCGCAAGTTTTCTTCTTCGAGCTTCCGTGCGTGCGGTTTATGAACGCAACGCGAAATTCTCTCTCTCTCTCTCTCTCTCTCTCTCTCTCTCTCTCTCTCTCTCTCACCCTATCGCGTACTTCTCTATTTTCTGTCCCCCCTTTTCTCGCGCTCTCGCGAAGTGTCACTCGAGTATTTCAATTGACCGAAGGAGTGTGAGTTTAATTCACGGAGAGAAGTAGGGGAAAGTATTTCTGCACTCGGATTAAGCGGAGACGATATCAATGGCGAGAATTTATACGTTCGGGAGCTTTTTTGCTCGTATTTTTACTTAGCCTTTCATCTTTTTAGCATAGAGATGATGGAAATGTTGAGAAATAAATTATCTCGGTTATGACGATGATAATTTTTGCTTTCTTGAAATTAATTTGTTTATTAACAGGTCTATAAGAAGAAGCAATTGTTTATTCCACTGCTCAACGTTTTTAAATAAAACTTTTTAAATATTACTGGAAAAGGCGCTATAAATTTCGACTAATCTTTTTTCGAATATTCGATATTGATCACAATCATAGAAATGATAGCCTATAACGTGTTCAGCTTTTGCCGCAATCAATAAGAATCCGTAGAATATATAAACGCTCAAGTTTGATTCATGGGGCTCGAGGCTTAGGGAGGTTAGGGAGATCATAAAAGGGTTTTCTTCAAAATTTAATTTCATGGTTTGCTGCTTTAGGCAACTGCAAGATTTGCTAAAGAATTGTAATATAGTTTGGAAATATAATCGCGTATAATAAAACTATGATAAGATATTATATTTATATTTTAATTTTGTATTAATGCAGTACTAAATGGACAAAAATCAATTTTATTGCCACATAAAAGCGCTGGTAGAAATTTGGAAGTTGGTAAATAGAAGATATGAAAAATAGTGATGAATTCGGTTATGATGAACCGACTGTTTCGCCACATTGTCCATTTAATGAAGAGAATGCTATAGAGTCACCGGCACGTTTCAGCAAAAATTTTTCCCGCGTGGTAAAACTATTATTTGCCTGGTAAACAATAACAATAAAACCTTCTTCAGATAATGGCATCGTTTTCGAGTAGATGGACATAGTGATAGTGGTATTAGAGAAAATAAGAAAATAATTGAACAATACTCGTAAGCGAAAAAACTTTTATTAGAATTTTCTGGAGTAACTTCTTTTTCAAAGCAGGGTACACGTCGAACTTTTAAAAATATGGCAAAAGATTACGCGTTCAAAGTATATTCGTATGAAAATCCCGAGAAAAATATCGAGAAAGTGATATTGTACAAAAATATACAAGTAGACACACATATGTGCATATATAACTTATCATCGCAAGCAATCAATCTATCGGAATGCAAGTTATTCGTTGAACTCGGCACTTTGAACTTTCCAAGGCTGCGGCGAGGTCGCAAGCCTCGGGGCATCGAATGACACCAAACTAGGCCAGCAGTAGCATTCGGCTCTTCTCCCGACCCTTCGGAGTTTCTCCTTTTCTTTCTCCCTCGCGCAGATACATACACATATATATTCGTAGAGCGCGTTTTTTCCTTGCCCCATTTTCCACGATTTTCTTTTTTACCTATAATATATTTTTCGAGGCGCGTATGCGTGAACAGATGCATCTTTTTTATCGTTTGCTTTTTTCGCCTCATATCCCGTCGTTAATATTTTAAAGTTAAACTTTGCTGCGAATGAAATTTTTATAGCTCCGAGGCTTCGATTCCATCCTCAAGAAAGTTTCTTATTTTCCGCCAAGAGAGGAGGAAAGAGAGCGAGGGGAGAGGGAACGTATTTTCAATTTCCTATCAAACGAACGTTACGCTCGAAGACGAAACGGGTTTAGAAGCGTCGTCTTTATTTTTGAGACACATGATAAGAACATTCCATTTCATTCTCATTCCTTTCTTTTGTCTTGTACTTCAACTGAAATTGATTTAGAAGATGTGATATCTATCGAAAAAATAGAAAAAGAATATTATTATATTATCATATAAAGTAAAAATGTAGTTATTACAGGTTGTACAATTTTTTCAAAAATTTTTTACTTTTAGATTATGAATAAAGCAAATTTTTGCGATGAACAAAAGTTAAATGTATTATTGTTGGAAACTGAAGAAATTTTTTTGTAAACCCATTCACTTTATATTATTGTTTTTAATTACACAAAGACTTTGAGCTAACTCCACTCTCGGGATTTCATTTAATACGTTTGGGCGAATTTCAACGTATATTTTAAAATGATTAAAACTGAATACATTAAAGTAAAATCATATACGCTGTTTAAAATATTTTGAACGCCATAAAGTATCATACAAACTTTAATATTCGAATATATTCATCGTAATCGTTTTTCATTCATGAATTGGTTTATTATATTATAGAGTGTTGCGACGGCTAATGACATTTGAATTTTTCACAGGCAGACCAAGTAAATATTGTAAAAAAGTTTAACTATACATTTTTTAGTATTTTTATATGTACGATAAATTGTCATAAAGTTTTTTTTGCATAGGTATAAGTGCTTTTTATTTCCAATTTATCATTTTATCATTTTCAGACTCAATAATTACAGAACCAAATGCGACTTTATGAAAAATATTTCATCATTCGTGGATGTAGAGAAAAAGCCAAATATACAATATGGCTCTCACATGTATGAGTATGCTACAAAAGAGCGATCCGGAATAAAGGCCGGGAACGAAAAAAGGGCCGTTCGGCTTCGTATAATAAAGCATTCCATATTATAATACGGTGCAGAAAACGTATTTGATCAAAATTCAGTACAGGAAACGTCACCACGTGGAAGAGAATGAACGAGCCCAGGTGGCATTCCCTCGTGAAAATGACGCAGTTCCGTGTAAATTTTCTCCACTGTCGAGGGGGAAATGGATAGAACGGAGAGAGAGAGAGAGAGAGAGAGAGAGAGAGACGGCGCCAGCGCGCATGAGAACTTACAACGTAGGTCGGCGGCTTTCTCTGTCTCTGTTTTTACTCCCCTATGTGTATATACGTATATAACGCGCGGCAATAACCGATTTTTCCGATTATTTATTGGCGGATGCCGTTCGCGAAACGCGCCTGGAATAAGGGACACCCCCGGCACAGGGAGACAAATGCACGTAGGCGTGTGGAAAAATGGCAGTGCTATGCTTCGCCTGCTGCGTGCGCTATCTCGCGATTCTGTCCGGCCTGATATATAAATATGTTAATGCGAATGAGAAAGCATAATCGAAACATTTTTATGCTCGAAAATTTGCATAAGGGAATAAACGCGTTGGCAATTCGGTATTGACGTCAGAGATCTTGGACAACGCGATTTAATGTTGGATATTATATTCTGGGTTTGAGTTCATTTTATTTTGTTATTATTGCGGTATGAATATTGACAACGTTATTTTTAGCAAAATAATATGGATGCTAACACAGTTTCAACAATTCGTATCTTGCGAGGTGAATGCAGTCTTTCCTCTGGCAAAGCCTGGTGTGTCGTGTGTGTGGTCTACGACGTTCAGCAGCGACATCTTCGAGAGCGTCGGTCGACTAGAATTGTGATAAAAAAACTCTCCTAACGTGATATTTTCTTCACCGAAACTGGGATGTTTTTTGGCTAGTTTCCATACATACAATTAATTAAATTTGTTAATGTTTTAAATAACAGTAATTTATCTTTTTTTAAATCTCTGTGCCTTATACTTTTTTCAAATACATATGAATACAGAGAGACTATTTCCAACTCCATATCCCTGATCCACCCATAACATTCATTTGTTATTTCATATTTCATATGGATTAAACAGTAATTTTTCAAACTTCATAAGAACATAAGCTAGCTGTTCAAAATTCCATTTTCCTCTCTGAAACGAATTCACGTAAGCAATTAAATACATTTTTTTAAATATCTACATTATATTTCTGAAATTTTAAACATTCATTTCTTCGCCTTCAAATACGATCTGTCCATCTTTTTTGTATTTCCAATCCTTTTATCTACAGATCAAGTCCCTCTATTCTTTACATTTCTTTTTTTACAAGCGGCAAACAAAAAAGAAACTAAAAAAATGGCGAATAACCACTTCAGAGCAGTATTCTCAGATAAAAAAAGGAAAAATCAATTACTACTCAGTCGCTGGCCACGTCCAGCGTCCTTGAACAATGACGACATCCAGCATATTTCCTTTCGCCACCCTCGCCCCTCGACCAATCTTACCCCCTCCTCCTCTCCCTCCCGAAAACTCCAGCCTCCGACCTCGACATTCTCTCTCCCTCCTCTCATATCCTCGACCTCCCCCGAAAATACCTTTTACAGATATGTATAGGCCGTACACGTACGCACACGCGCGCTCGAAGGGGGAAGGAGAGAGAGGGAGATAGCGCTCCAGTTAACAACACAGAACCCCCTAATCTAGAGACGCGTGCGATGCACATTATGATAGCGTGCTCGCGGATCTTGTATTACCCGGCGCATATAAACTAGATTACGACGTTAACTCAGCCGCGTGCGCACGGCTTATGCACCGGTATACATATGTACTCGCTCGTCGCCGAGAGACAATGGCTCCGCGAAGTTTTGCAATAATTAAGACGACGGGAGAACGCTCCTCTCTGGCCAACTGCGCACACGCCCAACGCGGAGGTGGCGGGAACTTTTAAGCTCCCACTTAAGTTACCGTAAGTTCGGGGCCGGGCATTGCCTTCCAGTCGTCTACCTTCGCTGCCTATATTCTTCGAAGAATGGGGGAGGGGGACGAGAAAGAGGGGAAGAAGCAGCACGCACGAACGACTACGGACGGGACTTCCGCCTAAAGAGCTTTACGTACGGCGCTGCGAGGACATACTGGACCCCGTTTTGCAATTAGCCTTTGCAGGGTACGATAAAATGGCGAGAATATATTATTCCACGATTTTGCTTTTTCTTTTGCCTTCGTACGCTATCTTTATTTCTTTTTGCTTTCGCTAAGAGAAAGATTTGTAACGATGAAACTTTTGGACTCCGAGATTTCGATATGATTGTCGATACTTTCATAGTTCAAACATACATCTTTTAGAAAATTTGTTTAAAATGAGAGTATATTCTTAAGCTTGTTTTCGAGTGATAATCGGAGGCAAAAGTTTCTACTCTCTCTTACTTGCTGCGCTTGTTTTGTTTACGCTCGAACAGGGAAGAACTATTTAAGCGGGCGGTATAAGTAACCTCACCCCGCATTCACGCTCTGTCTCTCTCGCTTCCGCGTACTGTCTCTCTTTCTTGCACTCACGGCTTATATCGAGTAGAACAATGCTACTTTAGATTACAAGAACTTGAAAAGGGATCCGGTAGTCTATCTGATTTTTTATTACAATATGTTCTAAATACCTCTGTATGATTTTTAAAGAATTTCTCCAGAGATTTTTTCTTCAATCGATGAAAATGTCATTTCTAGTACGTGTCTCTTTATATACCCTAAGTATTATAAGTTCAAACTTTGAGAATTTATACTTCGAAAAAAGCTCCACTGAGGTCACCCAAATTTTAACCTAGCTGTTTGATTTAAAATCAATACTCATCTTATGTCATAAATTTGAACAGAGTTTTTAAGAAAAGCATTTTAAAGTTATCAAATTTTAATAGACCGACCGTTTTTCACGTAGTGCAGTCATTGACACACCGTAGCTGAGTACGAATTGGTGGGCTTAGTACCCGCAATTAGTAACTGAAAAAATTAGGGAATGCTCCTCCGGCTTCGGTATTTGGGGCTTTGATTGCTTGCACTAGAAACCTGGTCATTTTCTTTCTAACTTAACAGAGACCTTTGCACTATTTAAACAAATATAGCTTCTGTTGATACCTTAAATTTTTTAATTTGCAATTATATAATTGTTACGATTTCTACTAAGTAAATGTTTTTAAATATAATTTTATATAATTTGCAGAAGAAATACAATTTCACATTTAAATATACGTTAAGAAAAATTATTTTATGTAATTTTACTCTTCTCTTTGAGAAAGCATCCTGTTAAAGCGGCGGTTTATATATATTAAAGCACGCAGTTATCGATTGGGAATGAGGAAGAAAATATTCTAAGAGTAAAGGAGATAAAAGAATATTATACGTTTATTCGTCTTCAGCAGTGAGTTTTAAAAGGTAGGTCATTACTTATCTGCTAATATTTTCAATAAAATTCTTAATTGAAATCTGAAATTTATATGATATTATTTAGACATTGAGACATATGTTTAATATAAAAAAATATTTAATCTGTTTGCGAAGCATGTAAGAAACTTATAAATGTAAAATTTAGCGTTTATAATTACAATCAGTTTAAACTCATAATTAATTTATTTTCATGTTTTTGGAGTAATTTTAAAATTAAGAAATAAACTTACAAAATTTCATGAAAATTTCTTATTCCAGTTTAAAAATGCAAAACGATTTATCTTTAGAATTTTTCCGATGTGATAGCAAAAAGTCAATGTACTTATTCTGATTTTAGATCCACTACAACTTTATAATATTATAAAAATAAAATAAAGTTATTTTTATTAAATTTTCTATTTTAAACTTAATAACTTAGGTCAATATGTATACATAAAAGAGTTTATAAATATTTAACGATAAATCAATAGTTGACAGCATAATGACATTCTATTCTATATTGGTGTCGTGCGGACAAATACAATCTTTTAATATTAAAAATACTTTTCCTTCAATTAAATGTAAAATAAAAACAATTTCCCCATTTCCATTACGGTAAATGGAAAATTGCCGTTGCAATAAAAGTCTTTTCTTTAATCAAAATTTTTTAGGTTTATTTTCTCTAAAAGGATGCTAGAGTTAGGGGACTCAATATACCTATACCGGTAATTCTTACAATATTAGAATCTTTTATGTTATTTTTATTAATATATTTTTTTATATCAAGCCCACCTTAATAATAATTGAAAAATAATTAAATGCGATCGTACCAAACCCAACGAAGAAATCAAAAGATTTGGAATTTCTTCCAGGGTTAATAATTGCGTTATCACCATTACTAAGCCCATTTCCACCTAATACGTTTCGATCCGCAGTCCGCGCACACACTCATAGAGATACCAACCCGCACACCATCTACCTAGCGTTATGATCGCGCGCCAAACTGAGGGCGAACCTTGCGGGCACTGTGCTGCCAGTGGAAAGTTTCGGGTCACAGCAGCCACCAGGGCAAATTCAATTAGCCAATATTTAAGCGCGGCCAATCTTCCACTCCCTCCCCGCTTTCAATACCCATTCTCTCACCCACCTCTCTTTCTCTCCCTCTCTCATTCTCTTCCTTTCTTTCTTTCTTCCCGTATTCATACAATAGCGGCGCGATTCGAAAATCAGCGACCGGGGAATTCGCGATAAAAACCGACTGGTGCGGTATGCGCAGTGGGAAAAGGAGAAAGGCTAACGAAGTCGATCGACCCTGGTACTTCTAATTTGCAATTAAGCGCGCCGCTTTTAATGTTCCGATGAGGGCGACGTTGACTCGGTTGCTCATCTCGAGAATAATTAAATTTTCTCCCCACCAACAGCGTCGAGAATTGCTGCATTTAGGTGGTAAAGTCATCCCTTTTACCATGAGTTTTTTTTATTAAAAGCTTGATGTAATCCCTTTTGGCGTTTCCTAGGTGGCGCTATGCTTTGATACATCCAGTCCAGCTCTGCCGAGTGCATTGAAATAAAATTAATTTCATTATATGATTTGACGGTATTGGCATATTTGAATTT